>JADDOH010002171.1:0-141027 GCA_016648135.1 Agrypnia vestita
AGATATGTCATGAACAATAAACAAAAGATGTTCTTAGGTTTTCATGGTTCTGCCATGTTTGTTTTCTACATTACTGTTATTGCAAGCCAATTCTTAACCGCAACATCATCAACACACTTAGCAAATAACAATACATTAGCCCTGATGATGGACCCTGCAATGGAATCTGAAACGTCAGCCAAAAAGGTTGTAGAATATCCCAGAAAACTCAAACAAGAAAGTAATCAAAAGATTTTATATTTCAAACTTTCGTGGCTGTTAAAACAAGGAAATAATATTTTTTAAAAATTGATATACCTTCGTATAAATAGGTTATAAACTAATTATATATCACAAAAAGATATACATACATATACAGGTTTATAAAGTACGTAATTACATAAAAGATGTATGTATAAGTAGGTTTTTAAAATAATAATCACACTATTCTCGAGGATAAATACATATTTCAGAAATGTTGATGTTACCTATTTATCAAAAATATTTCAGCAAATATATATCATCAATAACATACCATTGAGATGTTTAAATCAATATTCTGAGGTCGGTCAGGAATGCTAACAATTTTTAAACAGAATACATATTATATACATACTGGTAAGTCTCTTCTTCTTGTTCTTATAATTAGGTGATCCTCCCTCAAAGAGCGAGTGTGCCATTTAACAAGTTAAAATTGAGGTGTTATAAACGGATGTAAATAATCTTATATAAATGTCATTTCATACACAAATTTTGACATTAAAGCTATCAGATTTGGTGAGTTAATAGAAAGAAGATGACAAATATTTTTCGGGAGTTGAAACTTCTCTTTGATCAGCTCACTGTAAAGGTTATTTGAGCTCCGAGATGTGCTGTAAAAAAATATTTTAATGAGTGTCTCCTCTTCCGAGCACACTCACATGTCGAACTATCCACTATGGTCAGTTCGAACAAATGGGTAGCCACTAAGCAATGGTCAATTCTCATTTTGGAGATTTACTTTTCTCCTTGAGTTAAAAAAAATGGTCTTCAGAAGGAAGAATGTTGCAAAGGGAAGAAAATTTATTAATATAAATATAAAAGTCTACATTGCAAACATAGGTCTTTATTAAGGTTCTTACAGGGAGGACTAGTGTACGAAAATTATTAGTAGCTATTTTTTTAAGTTTTACATTAAGAACTAGCTGTATTCCGTCAAAAATGACGGTTACATAACGACTTTTATCAAAATATTTGAATACTTTTTTTAGGGATGTTCCGACTAGTCGGCAAAGCTGACTATCCGGCCATTTTCGTAGTCGGCGACTATTCGGCAAAGAGCGCCGACTATCCGGCTTCTTACTTTGTATGTATATTTCTCAATAATTTTTTTTTTTATAGGTGGAATTACATTAAATAAAAACTTTGATTGTTAATTGATATTTTTATTTTAGAATCAGTCTTAAACATTTTGAAATGTAAAGCAACTTTCCCTTTGGTAATCAACTAATCAGTCCCTAAAATTACTTGTAAAGAAAAAATATCTATGATATTTGACATTTAACAAACAAAATAACATAATATATTCTTATCTTCAATAAACATATATAAATATTTCTTATATATATAAAGAGTAGGAATTTTTTTATTAACAGACTAAGTAATATTAAACCAAGATTACATGTACATG
Organism: Agrypnia vestita; assembly: GCA_016648135.1. NCBI lineage: Eukaryota > Metazoa > Arthropoda > Insecta > Trichoptera > Phryganeidae > Agrypnia > Agrypnia vestita. The sequence goes on from JADDOH010002171.1 coordinate 1,649, forward strand.
ATGTACTGAAAAAAAACATTTATAAAAATTCTAAACTAAACCATAATCGGCTTGTCCGACTAGTCGGGCAATTAGTCGGCCTTTTTACAACCGACTAGTCGGCCAAAGTCATCGGTACATGCAAATTTTTTATTTATTTCCCCAGCCGGCAGTTAATAGTACTATTTTAAGCCCTGGCGATTGTGCTAGGCAGAACATGGAATGGTTCACGTCTTTGCTAAGCCCTAGTATATATTATGTAGTATCTTTTTTTTGTTAGTCCACGCAGAGGCGGCAGTAGCAACATGCATTGGTTCAAGCCCCATCTCCAGCCGTTTAATTTGTGTCGTGAATTTGAAAAAAATTACGGATGTTATAAAGTTATGGGCGGACAGACGACAAAATTATTGTTTGATTAAATTAAGGCTCGCATCGTAACCATTGTTTGTCTCTATTTGTTTAGTTATTTCTAATTCTTCCGAGAAATCAATATTTGATAATGGGATTGTGACTAGTTGGTGGGCCAATGAATGAAATGCTGAATGTTTATGTGAAATTGGATGTTTGGAAGTGTTGTGAATAGTAATTTCTGTATAGGTAGGTAGGTTTGCGATAGTAGTTAAAATTTATTTTATTATTTACTACAGATATTTTAAATTTAATAAGAATTTAATAACTACTTCAATGTAAATTTGACTTTGTTGTATAATACAAACAAAATTGTAGTAATAATAATAACTAGTTGTAACCCATCAAAAATTATGCATGAAGCTTACTTACCTTGCCTGATGCCAACTGATGTTTTTATGGTTTTGGTATATTTCCCTGATTTTTGTGTTGCTATTCAAGTTAATCTCTCTTATGGCATTAATAAGTGAATGAGAGTAAACTTTTTTCAGACAAAGTGTTCAAAAGGTCCTTCAATCGAATCCTGTCAAAAGCTTTTGTGAGATTGATGAAACTGAGATAGACTGGTTTGCTGTTTTCTATTTATCTGTTTAAGAATGAATATAGCATCGGTAGTAGAGCGGTTCTTTTTAAATCTTTGCTGTTCCTCTCTATTTATGATACGTGTTTCAAGTATGTACATATTTCTTTTATTATCATTGTGAACAATTTGAGAGTAGAGCACAGCAAAGTAGTTTTCTTGATTTGTAGTTTTCTGGATTTATTTTCTGTTCCTTTTTAAAGATATGTATTTAATACTTGTTCTCCAGTTTTCGTTGGAACATATCTATCGTGTAAGAAAAGAGTTGGATGTATTTTAGTCACATAAAAACAAAGTCTGCGAAGCAGGTTATAACGTTTCTAACGCTTTTTACAATATACGCATAATAAATGCATTATTAATAAAATGTTGTAATTTTATGTTATTAGTTAGTTTCGTTGCGTCTTTGATGCCGCGGAATGCTGCTACATTTATTTCCATACAATATGTGCTTATCGAACCCACTGTGCGGATCATCGGTCAATTCGCCAGCGGAACGCTCGCTTCGGCGTCTATTCGGTTCTCCGCTGTAATTGTAACCGTAACGTAAAATCGGTGACATCGCGTTCCGTGTTTTTAAATGCAAAGTGCCACATTTGACGGATTGTCCTCACGTGAGTTTGTTCTCTGCGCGGTCCGCTGCGGAATATTGTATGTGACTGCTAAGCTATTTGGTTGCGGATTTGATGTGACTGAAAAGACGCGGCGTAAGATACGCTCAGTATGGCACCGGCCTAAAAGGAATTCAAAATTATTCCAACTTATGTATTATTGTTTTGAATGGTCAGTAGGATTATGTGATTATATCATGGATTTATTTGTAGAGTGCGAATTAAGGTGAATTTCTGAATGATTTTTGTATGCACGTATTGCCATTCTTCAGGAATGCAACTGAAAAATCTGTCATAATTTTTTTTTTTATCAATATAGTGCTTTTATCAGTGATTGCCTGATCTGTGGTATTTTTTTAATATTACAAGATTATTTAGTTATCATCAGTTTCATTTTCAATTATCACACTCAGCTTGTTATTGAACAAATATTACACCCTGGACAAAAGAGTTTACACTTGCAAAAAATTATTAAACTGTTAATGTTTAGTTGTATTTTTTTTGTTTTTTAATTTAGATTTACCTGATGCATGAGTGATGTTTACAAACAAAAATAAAATAATACAGTAAAAGCTCGTTAATACAAACAACTATAATTCGAAATTCGGTATAATTCGAAAAATTTAATGATACTAGCAGGAAAGCAATCGGCGAAGCCGATTGCTTACTGCTAGGCCCTGCGGGCGGCTATTGTGGCCGCTTCGCGGCCAATTGTGTTTGCTGTGCAGCAAACACAATTGTTTACCTATGCCTACGCCAGCCGCTTCGCGGCCAATTGTATCTGGAAAATTTCCATTTTTGCTATTGTGGCCGCTTCGCGGCCAATGACGGTCGTCCCGCGGCCAATTGTGTTTGCTCTGCAACACGATTGATTTCCTTACTGTTACAAAGTTAATAGAATTTCATAATTGGCCATATTTTGAAGTAAGCAATATTTCTTTTTTTGTTTCATGACAGTTAATATTGTGATGCTGTCAACTGAGTTTTTAAGTTTGGCTGGTTTAAAAATAATGAATTCATCAACCTTGAGGAGAAAAAAATCAGGTTTTAGTGTCTATGGTAGCTGTCAGTGACAGACAAAATTTCAGTGAAAAAATCAGGTTTTACTGTCTATGGTAGCTGTCAGTGACATACAAAAAATGAAACAGCTGTCGAATTCTTCTTTGTATTTATTTTTATCGATAAAATTACAGCGTCTTATTTATTAATAAATTACATAGCATTTTAGTTTAATGATTATTGATAAATGAATGTATTTTAAAAATATATCATTTTGTAGTCCATTTCACGACCATCATCTTTAATACTATCCACATAATAAAATGTAAAGATTGGACCTTCTAAACGCCCGAGTACATCTTCGTTAACCAATCGAGCATGTTCATTCTTTGGACACAGTATCGCTCGTTTACTCATTAGGGGAACATCCGCTACAGCGGATGTTCCCCTAATACAAAGCATATATAATGAATTACATTCTACAGAATGTAATTCATTATATATGCTTTGAACAACATTTTGACTTACACTTTCGTTTGGAATAAGCACTGATGACGCATACTTTCCTTCCACAGGAGGCAGCTTTCCATCGCCTAAATCTAAAAGCCACTGTGTAAATGAATTTTCACCTTCTAAAGCGGGGACATTAGTTTTCAAATTGAAAATAGTAAAATTTTTCCAATGTTGGCTGTTTTTTATTAAAGATGTCGCTACTAACTGACCGCGAGAAGCCCTTCGAGAAACTGGTAGAATTTGTCTAGTCGCCGCCCAAAATGATTACTTTATTGCCAAAAATATCATTATTACCCATTATATCGCGCAGAGTACGTTCAATTATATCTAAAGCTATAACTGGCGCCATCGGCGCTTCATCCCAGATGATACATCAGCTGCACTTATAATTGCACGGTTCTTGGATGTCACTCTGCATGTTGTGTTATTCTATAAATCAAGAAGTAAATTAAAAGCCATGTGACATGTACGTCCACCTGGTAATAAAATTGCTGATATTCCTGTCCAAGCAACAGATAAAACTTTCTTAGATCTTCCTCTTCAAGTATGTATAATAGTCTTATAAAGGAACGTTTTACCTGTGCCACCAGGACCGTCAATAAAGAAACATTTTTTGTTTCAGATACATCTGAAATTTTTTACTTAATATACTGTCGAAAGCACAATGTTCTCGATTGAGTTTTCCAGCCATCTCTGACCCTAAAGAACTTTCTAATGCTAAATTAATATCAACCACTTCATTATAAGTATTGCTGTAATCTGGTCCCGGCAAACCCTGTGATGTGCATGAAGAATTTTCATTTATTAATGCCTTTTGAATATACAAAAGGGAACAATTTTGTGCAATTTCTGCAGTAGCACTTTGACGACTAAAGTCTTCTGACATCAAATCTTTGAAATCGTTCCACAGCTGCAACGGATCTGGTGGGAGGCAATGAATCATTAATAAGACAAATAGGTCGCGAAGAGCTTTGGGCATCATATACGTTGAAGCTTCAGCCATGCAACACTGCCATTCTCCAATATCATCGATGAGTCCTAATTCTCGTACTGCATCACGAAATGTAGGAAGTAAGACAACCATTAATAGTCCGCAAAGATTCAAAGGACGTAGCCCCAGTCACTTGTAAAAGAATAAGTCTTAAATGGTATAATTCTATATTTCTAGGAGAAACGGGGGACATGCGACCAATAATCTTGTCCCCGCCACATTGCCTCTTCTTCCACTGCTTATTGCTAGAAAAAACATAGAAATTAGTTAAATCCTGATACTTAATATTACATGCCTCATTATCTTGTTGGTTAAGTTTAAACCATGCAGTTAATGTTGTATTATTTAAGGCTGTAGAGTCCAACCAAATTCACCTGATGGAAATAACAATGGAAAAACCATTGGATCTAAATGTTTTGATAACATATTAATACGCTGGAGACCTCCTACATTCTTAGGGCGAACAGCAAAATCTATGTTTGGCGGTAACCTACCTTCGTAATCTGCTACATACACAATGGCGACTTCATTATTATTAGATGGAGCATTATACCTTCTTTGGTCATCTAACGAAGAACGCGTAAAGAGTAGTTGAATATTCCGCATCTGGCCCCCGTGCTCTGCAACTATAGATTCTTCTTCCTCAACCGCTTCTTTCAACCTTTTGTATTGGAGAGCATATGGACTTACACGACGGATGACATTATCAATAGTTTCCATTATATTTTGTTGACATCTAAGGTTAGACGGATGGCTCATACGTACCCTGACTGCTTCATCCGCATCGTAAACATATAGTTGCGCATATGCCGGCACCTCTCCATCACTCTGCAAACTTCTAGACGTTCTATGATATACTTCACCTGAAATTTTTAAACAATACGGGCCTACACCTGGTATGTCACTTATTTGCACTCCGAAAGATGCAAATGCATTAGCACAGTTGTACTGCACATTTAAAATAAGATTTCGCATTTCTTCCTTCAGCATACACTCTTTGCCTAGCATTTTTACGTTCCCGCTGGTCAGCATTCCTTCTTTCACATTCCTCTTCTGTTATGTTTGACAGTCTACGTCTGGCATTTCTTCTTTCATATTGTGAACTCGAATCGCATTATCAAATTGCCGCTTTGTGATGTTGAGTATTCCATCGGAATTCTGAAAAATAATAATATTTATGTATAAATACGGAGAAAATGACACGTAAAATGACATTCGCGCCACGCGCTGTGAGTCTTTTGAGGTTATATGAGAGACGTTATGACGTTAATCTAAGGTTAAGTTCACTTTGCAGTTTAAATAAAATATAAAGCGTAATAAATGTTTAATAAATAAATGTTTTGAACGTTTATTGAAGCAAGATTAATGCAAAAACAATAAAAAGAAAAGCGTAAACGTATACTTACTGTCAATGTCATAAAGCGTCATTCTGTGGTATGACCAGCACAAAAATTCGTTGACTGCAATTACGTTGGCTGTTTTAAATACACGGATTCCACGAAAATATTTTAAAAAATCTATAAATTGCGATATTTTAATTTTCGATAATTTGGATTTGGATGTTTTTTGATATCAGTTTGTTCGTATTCCTATATTTTTCAATCTTTTTAATGTACTCTAAAATGTTTTTTTTTAAACTGGCAACAGAAATTATCCAAATGCAGAAACGACATTGGTTGGAGTAATTAATATATAGATACTCTGAACTTCAGATCCTTTTTCGTCTTCTTCTTGTGCCCTATCCGTTCAACAAAAAATGGCTTTTCATTTATTTACTGCGATCCGGAACAGCTCTACTATCTCAGGTTTTCAGCCATGATTATCGCCTTCTTCCAGGGCTTCAACTTCCGGAAACTTTACCTGCATTACGAGGTGCAAGATCTCGCACTTCTCTGGATGTCTCACCCCATGTCCGAGATTTTTATTATTCTAATTATTTATTTTTCTTTATTCATCCGAACCATAAAATTTTTATTTCACCTTGTAACACTTTATCACTTGATAGAATATTCCATTTAATTTTCGCACATAGAAATCGCACTTATTTACTTCGCCCCTTAGGAATTTCGCTTCATTATTTCGCTTAATTTATGTCGCTTTTATTATCTCATTTATTATAGCTAGACCCTTAAATACAAGTACCGGATCATGTGCACAGCGCAAAGGATTCATTGAATCGATCTCAGATTACGAATGCGATTGGTCAGATGTTCTCACACTTACTACCAATATGGTATGCTATTAAAGCTCAAAATAACCTGTATGGATATTTATTAATGATTGTATTATGTAACGAGTATGATCATTCGTGAATAAAATTTTTTTATACAATTAATAAAAATATATACTTTGTTTTCAACACTAATTTGTTGAAAATACTAACTTTTTTCGGGGCCAATGGTCTCTTCATCAGGATACAACGTGTACTAAAAATAAAATAAAAAAAATCGAAGTATAGACAACAACAAAAGAAAAATAAATATATTAGAGATGAATACATAATTAAGTACTGATATGAAAACAAATTTAAATATTAACTTTTTGTAAAAAAGACCTGATGATTTGAAACACTTTTTCTTTTTTCCAAAATTTCTATTTTATCCAACTGTAATCCTGTATAATTTATAAATTATATTTGTAAACCTCACTATTAACAAAAAAATATCCATTCCCAAAAGTTGATTAGAAAATTCGGAATAATTATTGATACATAAACATGTTTATACTTTAAGTTTATATATGTTTTTAGTTTAAACAACGCTTGTACGTGTCGTTTGTTTACGTTTTAGAGCTTTCTGATTGATTGCATTCATTAATTTCAAACATGTAAAACTTAAAACATCAAAGTTGGCGGCATCACAATGTTATATAATAACTGTGAAGATACAGAAATAGTAATATTGCTTATTTCAGAATATAGCCGATACATTTAGTTGGTAAATTTTATTATTAGGTACTATTTAATTAATATAATAATAAATTGAGTGGTTTGTTAGTCTTGTGGTTAGGACTCTCGCCTCGTGATCTAAAGGTCGCGGGTTCGAATCTCACTCCAGACCAGCAACTTAGTCCTATTTTCATAGCACAAGCATTTAGCTTAGTTTGAAAATAGTAAGAATATTGATGGAGCAAGCCTAAGAAATAATGAAATTAGGCGCAGAACTAGAGTAGTGGATATCATGGATCGTGTAGCGAAGCTAAAATGGCAATGGGCAGGGCATGTTGCAAGGCAGGATGTTACAAGGTGGACACCCAGAGTTCTGAAGTGGAGATCTTGGGAGAATAAAAGAGGCGTCGGAAGATCTCAAAAGAGATGGGCCGACGATATAGCCGCTGTGGGGGGAAGAAATGGCTACAATTAGCAAATAACAAGGAAGGATGGGAGGGTATGGAAGAGAGATGAAGGCTGAAGAAGAAGAAGAAAAATATTGATGTGACACGAATTCCATGGTCGCATGTCTATTTCTCAGAAGGCATTAAACCCGCCCGAACTGTAAAATTTCCAGGCTTCCCAAAGGGGCATATTTCCAGTAAATTTGGCTGCCGGAAGCTCCGCCTAGCAACAGCGAATAAACGGTCGTTTGCTAATCCGTCCCCACCGCTGCCGAAAGGGTATAAAAGCGATGCGCTTATACTCCCATACAGGATACACTGAGGGATTCCTGGCGAACCTAGGAAGCGGTATCGCCGCCGCAGTCGAGTATTCTCCTGCCGGGCCGTATCAAGTCGAGCTTATGTGAAGCTCGAGTCTCGTCGAGTTTTTATCTCCGATAAGTCTCTTCGCCATCGCTCTTGCTGTCGAGTTTTATCCGGTAAGAGCCTTTGTCGAATCTGTGAAGTGACATCAAGAATTCCACCATAATATTGTGTTGTGACTACGCTAGAGACCTAAGTGCTTGTGCTAATTTTATTCGATATTCTGTATGTACCTACTTTTATATTTCTACTGTTTATATTTCTGTGTGTTCTTCTTTATTCCTACATTTTATATTTCTACTTCTGTTCATTTCTACTACGTATGTACATTTGTGTTTTACTGACTGTTAATAAATTGTTGTAATAAAAAGCTTTCTACGTTATTTCCACGCCTTTGTCTCTTGCACTCATAACTTGAAACAAACCAACCGATTCAATATATACAGGGTTATTTGTAAAACATTAATAACCTCGCAGTACTATATTTCTACCTTGATTATGAGTTGAAAATGTTCAAGTTATCATGACCTAATATCAATAGTTACGGAGAGATGCGGCGTCAAAGTTTGCATTTTTTTTTCAATATTTCTGACTTATTTTTTGTAAAATGTTGGACTATCATTACAGTAACTTATATTGAGTATGAAAAATTCATTCCCTTTAATAAAAGTCAAATAAAAACCTTCGAATTCCTATTGGAAAACATTCCAATTGGAATTTTTTCAGGGTTTTAATAATTTTATTTAACTTGTATTGGAACGAATGAATTTTTCGTAATTGATATTAGTTACTGTAATTATAGTCCAACGTTTTACAAAAAATAAGTCAGAAATATTTTTAAAAAATTGCAAACTTTGATGTCGCATATCTCCATAACTATTGGTATTAGGTCATGATAGCTTGAACATTTTCGACTCGTAATTAAGGCAGGAATATAGCCCTGTGAAGTTATTAATGTTTTCCAAAAAACCCTGTATACGTATATTAATTAAATCACGTAGTATTTTTGCCATTGGCGTCCAATTTTTTAGTAACGCCACTGGAGAAACACATGCTTCTGATGTTAATCAATTGAACCGCTCCAATATGTTTTTAGTGCATTAACAAAACAGCCGGAGCGAAGTTATCCTACATCTATAATTGAAGAGTCATCGCATGGTCTTGTTAGGCGCTGGTGTAGCTATACAAAGAAAGTAACACCACCAATGTGACGCGTTAAATTACTGACGAGAACTGATTTACGAATGTACGTATTTATGCAAACAAAATTCAACCCACAGAAGCACCACAATCTCTTTTTTAAAGTTGTATTTATAAAGGTTTTTTTAAAATATATTCAAAAATTAATGAAAAAAAGATTTTTTTATAATTTAGGAATCGGATCAATATAACAATATCTAAGAAGCTATGGAAAATGTTATCTAAATAATTAAAAATACTAATTAATTAATAAATAACACAATATATTTTTATGGACTTGTTTGTGGGTTTCAGTAATATTTAACCGCTTCAAATCAGGTTTACGATCAGGTAATACGAGATCTTGCATCTCATAATGCAGGGAAAGATTGCCGGAAGTCGGGGCCCTGGAAGAAGGAGGACTTGATGGCTGAAAAACTTGAGACAGTGGTTTGGCCAGTCTACTGTGGAGCTGTTCCGGGCCGCAGTAAACAAAGTCCGCATAGCCAAAATGATTGCCAACGTCCGTTAAACGGACAGGGCACGAGAAGAAGAAAAAGAATCAGGTTTGAAAATAGATCCAAATAGTCTTTATAGCTATAATCATTTTATCTATTCTTTATTACTGAGTGAATATCGTTTTCCGAGCATCGCGAATATTTTTTGTAAAATATAAAACACAAAAATATAACTATTTTATATAGGAAAGTAGATATGGAAGTCTTTGGGTGTTTATAGGGCTTACAAGCTATCGTATAAGTTTATTGGCTAGTATAAGTCTCTCCACTGCTGGATATAGGTCTCTTCCATACCCTTCCATCCTTCCTTATTGTTTGCTAATTGTAACCATTTCTTTCCCCCCACAGCCGGCTTTTACCAATATTTATCACATGCGTGTTAATCTTATCAAGGACTAACACGCATTAAATTGCCTACAGAACGAATTCAGGAGTCTAGGAGGAAGGGGGAGTGAGAGGGGGCGGGGTCAAAGTGGGTGTTACCAAATCTTTTTGTAAAAGTTAAATTGGACAAAGGGCTGTAAGGAAAATAGATTTGGTTATTTATGAAAGGTGTTTTATTATTTACAGCTTTCCTAATGTAAAAAAATTCTAAATTATTTAATTTTAAATTCTATTTATTTCAATTTAATATTTTTACTCCAAATTCAGAAAATTTGTTGTTGTTAAGACCGCATATGTTCATTAATTCTTGTATTGAAATTGCGAGACGTCCTTCCAATATTATGTGATGAACACGAGCTACATGTTAATTGGTAGATCCTGAGTTGTCTTGTATATTATTTTTATCTTTATTTTTAATAAATGTTTTTCCAATGTTATTATTAGTATAAAAGGCTGGTTTAATGTTTATAGGTAAAGGCTTTAGACACTGTATTAGTCAACTTATTCATAAATAAAATTCTTCTCCATTTATTTATTAATATTATTATGTTTTATGGATGGATATAAACATTGTTTAACAAATTGAATTACTCATTTTTCAACTCATTGTTTAAATATTCTTTTACATTCTACAAAGCGTTCTACATACACAATATCGCTACACGTTTGAAGGAACATATTGGAGCAATTAAAAACAACAACTCCAATACATCGGCAATCTACGAACATGCATCCAAAGTGAATCTCTGTCACTTCATCAGATTTGACAAGGCAAATATCTTATCAACAGAACCGCACCTTATACCCAGATTAGTGAGGGAATCCATTGAAATATACAAACATTTCAATTTCGATACAGATGACAGTTACAAACTATCAAGTATTTGACGCCCTGTTTTTACGACATTGATTCAACCTTTGAGAAACGTCACAAAAGAGTCCGCCGACGTAACAAGTACATATTGCACACTGGCAACCTCTATCGTAGAAGAAGTGAACACTCCACATTAAAGTGCATACAATTTACGTCCACGGAAGCATTAATCAGTCCGCTATATCTCCGCAGGTACAGGTCGTCCTCCTGATGACGTTGAATACGAATTCAACGAAACGTCGAGAATCGTTTCTCGGAAAAACATAAAATATCCGTAACCATATACAGTTAAATATGTCTAACGACCGTAATAACAAACTTAACTATTTAATCATTGTTTTACTTTGTGGGTTGGATTCTGTTTGCAGAGATACGCCCAAACAGCGTGCCACGAATGCTCTTCAACTTAATTGAGTCGACCGCAACGTGCACCCGATTTGGTCCACTTTGGTAAATAATAACATGGCATTTCTGCACGCCCTAGCGGCGGCTGGGGCTTCTTCCAGCGACTGGTAATTCGAGCTGGAGTGGTTGCGGAGTCTCCATCAAACGGACCGAATATTGCGACGCCCCGATACATAATAATCACCTTAGATCCGATTCGTTGGCACAGTTCTGCCGAACCGCGAGGTAACGCTGATGGTGAAGAAATTGCAGATCTAAATATACAATGGCTACCGTGCGATTCAATGCAATGTTGTTTTTGATGCTCGCTGTAAATCAAAATATTTGATAAAGTCGATGGAGCTAAAGCCAGGGGCGTACAGTCTAGAGTACATGGGAAGTTAAGGCTGGACATTCACTGCAAATGCATATTTCGGCGATTTTTTTTTTACGAAAATGTGGGTTTTTAAAATGTTCTTAGGTTTTCGTGGCCACTCAGAATATTGTCACGTATCCTAGCTGCAGGAGGATTTAATGAAAACGCTGGGATAATACAGAATTTATTGAATACCGATTAATTAATTATCCAAACGTACAAAGTCACCTATCACTATTAAATGTAACGCTATTCCTTAAATTAAACTATTTCGCAAATTTTATCACTCGTAAATAGACACTTTATATTCGCTTTGACACTTTATTCACTATTCACTAGAATATTCCATCAAATTTCCGCACTTATTAATTTCGCTTCGGTTTATCTCGCTGCGTAAGAACTTTCCGGAATCTTCGCTGTCGAATTACAGCTCGCCTGTCCGTCCTGGCAACTCGCTACTCGCGGCAACCTTCGCTTGTATATCGCTGTCAGACGCGCGCGTCCAAAACAAACTCACTACTTACTCTCGTGTGTAATATTTATATTGGCCAAAGCTGTTATTCAGACGATTCCAGTGTTTACTCACAAGTTCTCGTAAATTCCAGATGTTCCTGGAAAGTTGCAGTCATCTCTCGAGAGTTGGAGGTAATTCCAGATTCTTCGGTAGTATTGTGCCAACTTCAAACAACTGTCACTTGACAGAAGTGCGTGGTTGTTTTTAGCTTCTTTACAGTATTTTGGTTTATGTCTTCCGGGGTATATTAATAGTGATGATGGTCTCAATTTAAAAACATCTTGGTATCCGGCGCTTCAAAGTCAATCTCGTCGCAGTTCAGAGATAGTGATCAGACAATAGATGAAACTAAACACTCCGACGTGGAATTCGGTCAAAAAATATACAAGCTCGAGCTGCTCTCGTGTAGTGTCGGAACATTATATTGTGGTCTCTTTCTATCATTCCATTTCACTCTAGGAATGACGTCCTATCAAGTTAATTTACATAACGTTCAGATTATCTGTCACATCCGTCTTAACTCAGTGAAAAGATTTTGGGAGAATAAAGAATTCAACCTAGAAAAAAAAAATTTTTTGAAAATTTCACTAGTTTCAAAGATATTATGCTTTATATTTTGGTCAAATTTAGGACTGGTTTTTTTTACAACTTTATACTCGAGTTAGAAAGAAAATCATTATTATTTAAACTGAATCAAAATTGTTAGCAATTTGACGTTTTGTGATTATCAGTTTCATAAAATTTATTATGAAACTGATATGTATAGTTAGTGTTTTTGCATATATTCTTTCTAGGTACAATAAAATAATATATTAGGTCCTTACATATGAAATTGGCGTTTTGCTGTACTGGCAAATTTGATCTCAAATATCTTCTCTTTGGTTAGGAATTCCAAATCCAAATTTATACAGCTAATTTACTCATGTATTTGTGTTTTGAAAATTATAATTCATTTGTTTTTTCCTCAATTGTTTTTTTCTTAGCGTCACTCAGTTTACAAAATGAAAAACTTGAAATATCGCGTTATTTACAAGTACGAGTTCCACCGTGGCACCAGTGCTGCAGAAACGGCTCGTAGGTTTAATGATGTGTATGGCGACGGTGCCGCAAAAGAAAACACGGTGCGTTTTTGGTTCCAACCTTTTTTGTTCTGGAAATTTCGACCTGCAGAACGAGCCCCATGGACGGCCGGAGACCAAAATTGATAATGAAGAATTGAAGGCTATTGTGGAAGCGGATCCATCGCAAACCACATCCGAGTTAGCTGCAGGCTGCGGTGTTAGTGATAAAACTGTTTTAATCCACTTGAAGCAAATTGGTAAGGTGAAAAAGCTTGAACGGTGGGTACCTCACGAATTGAGTGAAGCAAGTCAACAAACGCGCGTTGACTGCTGCGTTGCATTACTCAACCGGCACAATAATGAAGGGATTTTAAATCGAATCATTACCTGTGATGAAAAATGGATCCTGTACGATAATCGGAAGCGCTCATCGCAATGGCTGAACCCTGCCGAACCAGCCAAACCATGCCCCAAGCGAAAATTGACTCCAAAAAAGTTACTTGTGAGCGTTTGGTGTACTAGTGCTGGTGTCGTTCACTACAGCTTTCTTAAATCTGACCAGACGATTACGGCATATGTCTATTGTCAGCAACTGCAAACCATGATGGAAAAGCTAGCTGCTAAACAACCGAGGCTGGTTAATCGCTCTAGGCCACTGCTGCTTCATGATAACGCTAGACCACACACTGCACAACAGACGGCTACCAAATTAGAGGAGCTTCAATTGGAATGTCTAAGACATCCACCGTACTCTCCGGACCTTGCCCCAACAGATTACCATTTTTTTCGAAATTTGGATAACTTCTTGCAAAGGAAAAAATTCAACTCCGATGGGGCAATCCAAACCGCCTTCAAAGATTTTATTGATTCCCGTCCGAATAGTTTTTTTAGTAGAGGGATCGATGAACTACCTATGAGATGGCAAAAGTGCATAGATAGCAATGGTACATACTTTGATTAAATAAATATATTATAATAAAAAAAAAACGGCTTTATGTTCCTCCCATACTAAACGCCAATTTCATATGTAAGGACCTAATATAATAGATAAAATAAATATGCAAAATGTAAAAGACGTTTCGTGAGAACAAGACAACAAACGACGAACCTTTTTATCCATCTACATGCGGTTATGACTCTCGCCTATCTAATGGTCAGTGGTTCGAGCCCCACTCCAAGAGACCAGGAAGTTAGTCTTATTTTAATAGCACAATCGTTTAGCTCAATTGTAAGATAGCATGTGACACGTATTCCGTGTTAGCATCTCTGATTAAAAAAAAACAAGAGAGCCTTACAGTAGTCGCATATGGTGTGTAACATCTCACAATTAAAAATATCTAATACCTATATATTTATTAATTAGTAAATATAAGGGGAGAAAGTGTATGTGCATTTATTTATTATTGAATTTTGCCGCAGTAGGTAGGTACAGTATATCTACATACGCATTTTGTTTAGAAGTGTGTTTAGTCAATTATATGTTTTTATTTATTTTCTTAGATGGCGGTAGTGTACCACCATACATATTGTATGAAAACTTTGAATAAATATTTAAAAATAATCACATAAATTACATAAAATTTGAGAATGTAAATCATTAAGTGTAGTTATTGTTTTGATAAATGTAAAAATAATTAAGTATTTGTTGAATAGTTTCGAAGATATAGGCCAAAATATATCAAAGTTACAACATGCACACGCTTGACACCAGCCTCGCAACATATATACAAAATCAAAAGCAGTGTGCGTCTTCTATGTGATGACACTTGCTGGACATTGATTTGTTTATAAACGATGTTTTATTTGATCGCGCGCGCTCATTGGTTAAATGAAATTGCGTGCGTCTTATTTCCTGTTACGCATTTCCGGAAGGATTTCAGGAAAGATGTTCCTCTCGCTTTCCATCAAAAATCATAATTTGTCTGGGACATGTAACGTTTTTTTGAGCAAATATCCTCGTGTCGTCTTGAATCGCTACTCTCCTACAAACTAGGCAACCCTAGTCGCACGTAAAATCAATACATCAATGCATTACTACATTGTCGTTGTTGAAAGCGCGATTTACAATGTCGCGATCTGCGCGGCGCGGTGTCGCCCACGCCACGCCGCGCCGCGCCGCGTCCGCCGCACGTCTCACCGCCGCCGCATTCTGCTGTCATGCAATAATGAAACGGAATTAATCGGCCACATAAATATTCGGAAATTCCTCCGATAAACGCGCCGGAATCGAAACGCACCACAGCGCGTACAGTTACCCGCCCGGCCCTCGAGTCGCGCGAATTCGACTCGCGCGGTTTCGCCTTACCGCGATCCATATTTAAAAGAGCATAATCAGTCATTCTTTGATTCAGCTATGTGTCAAATGGTCGATTGGGGCATGGTTGACTAAGCCACGTATCATTGAGCCATCATGGACTGAGTGTTCGGGCAAAAGATTTGTTAGTCTCTGGTCGGCGACTTTATAAAAAAATATCTATGAGCACGAAGCTCTCTGTGTATGACAGTTGCTACGAACAACAGATTTTTGGACATCTCGAACCAACGGTTGAATTGGTCGCGGCGGATAAAAAGTATGAAATATAATTTATTGCACTAAACATTTGGTCAATTAAAGTGGTGCTGTCAAGGGATTTGGAATAACTGGACGAAAAACAACGCCAAAGTCGCCTGCAAACTGTTAAGTGGCATCTTTCATATCTAGAGTCTAGATACATATTCGAGTTCAATTTTTCCTTGTCGAGAACCCGACCAGAGTAAAAGAAAATCAGGAAATCACTCTAACACTGAGAATAGGCTGATTGGTGATGATGTATAGGAGAATAGGCCATCATACACTGAGAATATTGCTTGATACTGAGAACAGACTACAGATGTGTCTTGCATAGTCCTTTCAAATAAACAAAAGGTTTTTAGATTTGGAACATATTTAGAACTTTTAAAAATTTGATAATGCGTGAATGTTCTAAGAACTTGGAAATTCCTACAAATCGGTGAACATTGCATTGTGTAGAGCCAGATCATATAGTTCACAAGCGCTGGGACATCTTATAAAAAGACTTTCATACATATTTTTCATATATATAATTTCGTTTCTGTAAGACCTCTATAATTTAGCTTAATTAAGTATTTTTACTTGACTAATCATTATTTTATAAAGTAGACAATTCTGATCATTCTGAGTCTGAGCATTCTTATGATTTCTTCTCGAAGAAATGCGAGAATGCCCATCACGGTAACATTTTGTATTTTCATCCGGGACTTTCGCTTGAATGACTCAAAGTTATGTATAAATCATACCAAAAAGAAGCTGCATGCAAGAGTTGTGAATAGAAATCGGTTTATTAACCCTTAAAGATAATATTTAATAAACCATTTTCTATTCACATCTCTTCCCGTTTCAATACCATTCAAGAGAAGAGAGTCTAAACACAAAACCTTTTTGTTCCACATCCTATCAAGCTGAGGAATGGACGTGAAATATATTCGTTGAAATTTGAATTTTACAGACAAATCTTCCAACTAAGATTACGTGATTGTGCAATTTAAGAATTAATGCACTAAAGATTGTGTGCACATTAAATGAATTTATTTTTTCGTTTGAATAATTGCAACCGTACGCAAAACAGCAGTCAACTCCATTATTATTTTGTTACTTAAATATATTCTTTTGCGACAACTGACCAGGAAAGATATCGACCAATTAAAAAACGCCATCTTACGTTCGAGACCCAAACGATTTTGCCTTAGACAACTCTGGTTAATTTACGGGCGTGAGGAAAGCGAATCTATTTCACTTATTAATTCGAAACGTGGCTTGCGAATGTATTCAACAAATCTAGTTCATGTCAACAGTATAAAATATTAGTAATAGAAACACATAAATTCTTAGAAATAACTGAACATGTCAATTTCTCGATATACATAAATATTCAACACCATGTTGGAAATTCATATTCGTTCTCAGGACCGAATCAAGAAAATTGGTGTATACTTTAAATCTTATTTT
This sequence comes from Agrypnia vestita, assembly GCA_016648135.1. Classification (NCBI taxonomy): domain Eukaryota; kingdom Metazoa; phylum Arthropoda; class Insecta; order Trichoptera; family Phryganeidae; genus Agrypnia; species Agrypnia vestita. Next base: position 18,722 of record JADDOH010002171.1, read on the forward strand.
GCTACGTTGTCTGTTTTGAATAATTATTATAATCTGTAATGTATCAAAATGTCGAATTTTACAACATTTTAATTACTATTGACGTAAGATTGGAAATTATTGCATTCAAAGCACTGTTCACTCTATTCCCCGCAGTCACTCTCCTCTCGATATATTTCTCAACCTTCCCTCTTCTATCGAACATACTGCCAAAGAACACAAACTCATCTACTTATTCCAAACGTTATTTGCCTAATAGTATTTTATACGTTGTCTTACTTTCCTCCTTCTCGAATACCGTCACATTTGACTTGTTTAGATTCATAATAAGGTCACTTTCCTTGCATAGATCATCATCAACACTCTGCTAAGTCTTTTTCTACCATTTAAAAAAATAAATTATTATGGTTATATCATATTTTCATGAATTCAATACTACATTCATACAATAAAAATGTTTTATTCAGTTCATTTCAGGGATATTGAGAAACAAAATAAATAAATATATAGTGAAGCTCATGGGAATTTCAATGGGTTTTTTAATGAGTTTTTCAGGTCATTTATAAATGACGGAAGGTCATGATTTTTTTTAAATTTTTCGGGTAATGAATTGAAAGTTTTAATTCCTACTAGTGGTTCTAGGCTGCGCTTGTTTTATATTTGGGCATTTTTAAATTTAGGAATGATCTTGTAGGCCTGGAAGTTGCAGAATCCATTATATATTTTTCTTAAAAAATTTAGAGTACTTAATGAAACATTTAAAAAAATTCCATAACAGTGTGCACACAAAATTCTTGGAATAATCGATTTGTAGTTATGTGGTCCTGTTTTTTTAAAAATAACTTTAATTATGTTTTTTTGTGCTATTAGAAGTGTGTTTAATGATGTTTTTTATGCTCCTTCCCACCTAATCATACCGTATTGTACTATTGAATCAAAGTTTAACACACAGTTTTAATTGTCTTTAAAAAAATATTGATTGTATTATTTTTATATACCTAATAATTAATTAATTAATTGTCTTTCTTTGGTGATAGAATGTTTCAAATATATATAATTTTTCTAATACTTTTGAACATATAGTTTATATTATGTGACTTCCATTTCAGATTATCAAACATAATAATTGTCTGTCCGTCCGTCCGCATGTCTGTATACCTCCGTAACTGCGTGTAACGTCCGTAATTTCGTTCAAATTCACGACTAAAAAAATCGAATTAACGGCCGAAGATGAGGCTTGTAAATACTTATTCTTTAGGAACCAGCATGTAAAGGTACCGTCATTTTTGACGGGTTATAGCTATTTATCTATTAAAACGCCAAGATATTTTATTTCATGCTCATTTTTTATCGATACGCAAGTTTGTGCGCATATAATTTTATGCTTAATGTCATTAAAATAGTATCAAATACAATAAATTAAAGAAGACATATAGTGACACCAGAGAGAAGATAGTAGTGGTTTCGAGATAGGCGACCATCGCGAGGGCCGCAGCCACCGCGCAGTTCGGGCCCCGCGGAAACTAGTTTTAGGATTTAGGCGGTGCCCAGAGTCCCTCCGAGCTGCAGATGAATAATTGTTAAATGACCACTTTGCGCGCGGTAATGCGACGCCGCGGCCACCTCTCCGGAATATTAAAGCATTACGAAATTGGTCTCGAGGCGCTCCGTCGGCTGTCTTGTGGAGATGAAACGCGTACGTGTGAGCCGGGCTCGACGGCGTTCAATACTAAATGGTAACAAGCAATCCGGTGCGAAGGACCAACAATATGCGAGTATCGATTTTCAGGTCTTTTCTCAATTTTAACAATCGTGCTTTATGCCTTCCCTTTTAGGGAGTGCCTGTACAAACCCAAACATCCACTGTCCCTTCCACCAAATCCTCCTCCCCAGCCTACCATACTTCTTGTATGACAACTCTACTATCTCATGCTTTTATAACGATTGTTTTTGTACTCATCCGCTTTTTGCCCTTGTTTTAAAATTTATACTATTGTACTTACATGCCTTGTTTGTATATATATATTATAATTTTATGAATAAAGAGTGTCTGGTGGATTGGACAGTGAATGGGTTTTTTGCAGCCAAAACCTTGCGGCGTTCGCCCTTTACACGGCGCCGCACAAGGATGACTTTAGTAAGAAAAAATGTCAACCTGGCGACGCAAGAGTAGGGCCGATATGGAAGCCGTCGGCTTACAGAACGGCCCTGGGAAAGTGGTGGGTCCCCATTCAATGGTGCTTTGACAGCTTGTGAGCCGATCTCGATGGCGCCCAATACTAAATGGTAACAAACAATCCGGTGCGAAGGACCAACATTATGTAAGCATCAATTTTTCAAGTCTTATCTGAATTTTAACAATCGTGCTCTGACAGCTATTTTACAACACATTGTGTGATATACTTTGAGAGAAAATCTAGTTATAGCGATGTGTATATCGAAGTCAAAGAGCGGACAAACAAAGCAGTGGTTATCTCCGGGTGCTTAAGAGACACTGTATGGGCCAATAAGCATATGCTAGTGGAAAGTAGTCAAAATATATAAAATATGCATAATACCTTTCACGACATACGGTATCGAAGCAAGAGCGGACACGGTGAGTACTAAACCCTTAAAGACCCATTGCGGGAAAGACCCTCAGTGACAGAGTACCCAATGCGGAAATCCGCAGAACCTGCGAAATACAAGACATTGTACGATGGAGCAGGCAGAAAAGGCGTTTCTGAAGGGACGATGTTGAGAAAATGAACCAGACAAGACTTCTCAGAGCCGCGATGCGATCCAGAGGGGCGTCGACCGCCAGAGAGACCACCAAAGAGATGGAGAGAGAGCTGGACGCCCTCGTCACAAGATCAGGAGTGACCTGTCAATACAGATCAAGGATCTAATTAAAGAAGATGGAAATTTTTTAACTTTTGACATGATGAATATACTATAAAATTGGTAGTGTTATTTTAAAACTTGGTAGAAATCATATTATTTATGGATTTACTGTTTATATTCTAGAAACTATTCATGATGATAATTAAATAATATGAACCTTGTTACCTCTACTGAGTTTATTCACTACTTAAGTTTTGAGAGAAACAGAGTCTCTCATCGTCGGGTGAAGTATCAAACTGACTAGTTTTAAATATAGAACCAAGAAACTATAATCTCGAAACATAAGTAGTAAAAAAAAATTGAGTATTATTAAACTCACGTAGAGGTAACAAGGATAATATTTTTTAATGATCATCTTGTCGGAAATCGGTTTGTTTATCACATCTCGATTTGATTTTTTTGATGCTGTATCAGAAATCGGCCTACTTCGAATGTTCTTTGTCTTACGATGGACCTTGCAGACTTTGGAACTTGTTAATTTATAACAAAATTCCATTTTATTTTCAATCTTTAATTGTGCGTTTAATGAGCTTTTTGCCAACGTTTCGTATTGAGGGATAATGGACCCTGCCATCCGAAACCTCAGCCAGAAATGTAGTGTACACACGGCAGAATATCCCAGAAAATTCTGACCGAAACTTACTCAACGGTAGTAACAACCAAATAACATTTTGATAATCTGCTTCCCAACCATAAAAATCGTAAAAAAACCTTCTTTCCCATACAAAAATTAGCTTCATCTCTATGAGACATCTATAATTTATATCTTGATTAATGATGTCCCCGCGGTGATAAAATCCAGTGAAAAATTTGAACATACTCAAAATATTCTAAATATATAAAAACTGGTCTAAAAAGGAGTTAAAAATAATTAATTTTCACCGTAAATATTCTAATGTTAATAATTCGGAAGGATGTCATATACTTACATATAAAAATAATATTTCTTTAAAAACTCCAAATTCAAAATAAAGATATCTCGTACCAACGGCGACATCTGTACTAGTTTATGGCAATGACAAATGTTCAAACCACAGAGGGCGGTAATAAAAATACGACTCACGTATAGAACAAGGTGTATATAGTTGAGGTACATTCATCTTCCAAAAATTTGACAGATTTGATAGAATATCATAGTTGGGATCACGGATATCACCAGCAGTACGATAGGTCGTTAGCCCTGTGAATACCCAAATATACTTTCATACCTAGTTTCCACATACAAATTAGCTTCGTCTCTATGAGATATCTACATAAATAAATAATATAAATCTTTATAAAAATTGTATTTTCTAAACACGTTATTCATCTAATTGGTAACATATATATTTTTATATTGTTCTCTAATATCATACCAACAGTAACTATCTATCGATCAGGATCATCAACATTGTTACAATAAATTCATAAATCATTAAAACACCAAAATAATTTAATTTGATTTGACGCGATAACGCACATTTTCATATGATACAATTGACAGCAAATATTTTTCTTTTTTTGTGGCTATTAGATAATAATCGACGAATAATAGTGATGTCGTTTTTACCAGTAGGTACTTTTGTTGATTGTCATTATATAACTTTGAACGTTACGCCAATTCTGATGTAATCGCATTGAATTTGAATGCCGTGGGATCTAATTTTGCCACCATAACATAGGCATATTCACATTTGACAGATGAATTCTGAATATTCAAATGAAACACTACGTTATCGTAAAAGGCTACATCGTCTATATATTTTTAAATATTCACTAAAGTTATAACTATCTCTTATGTGCCCTACGCAAGGTTGAATTTTAAATTATTTTTTGAAATTGTTTCGAGTTGTGCGGTAAACGATTATGTTAAAAATCTGTCAAAGACTTAAAAGACAAAAGTCAGACTTTAAAACCTTATATCTCAGAAACTACACAACGCAAAATGAAAACAAAAGCGTCAATAGATTGTAACAGATGTGAATTTCTTTTGTTTATATTAGACACGTGAATTGGCGCACTCAGTCAACTTCAGGACATTTGGATTGTAAACCATAAAGCCGATCGAAACGTAATAATGCTTACACAGTAGTTTACAAGCCCCTTTGTGCAGATAATATATATAAAGTGCAAAAACATAAATTATTTATAGACAAATTTCCTGAGATTATTTTGTATTTATAAATAAATAAAATTGATAATTTTATAATGCATTTAAGACTATTGCCCCCCCTTCGTGCTGAGCCCTGTGCATGTGCATCTGTTTCATACGCCTAGTTACAACACTGTTCATTCAAAATATCGGTGATTGGTAACTGGATACAAATCTCAAATAACGGCTTCTCGTATAACCGGTTAAAATAACGGTTTTGAACCTCACTAGTTTGTCATTTCTTTATCATATCCGTATTTTATAATCAAGCAAAATGTCTGGATATGCTGACGTCATAAAGTCATCGTATGAATCTATACCAATATATACGTATTAAGAGGCAAAGTTTGTAAGTTAGGATGTATGAGGTAATCTCCGAAACTAGTCACCCAATTTCAAAAATTATTTCACCAATATTTAGAATGGACTTTTAGGGTGGACATCGGCTATATATTACCCCGTTAAAATAAAAGGGCTTTTCGTGGTGACCTATTTTACAACCAAAGTCGACGAAAAAATAATCATGGGATGCGTTTTTTACGAACCCTGCCTTTACGGTAAGAGATATTTAAATACTTTCTATAGGGAAGTTGTAGAACTCAAATATTTTTATAAAAAAGTCCCGGATGATATGCATCTATATGTTAAGATTAGTACACAAATTGATAAAATATGACTAAATGTTTCTAAAAATCTACGCGTGCTAGGCTGCGCGGATTAAGTAAGTTATCAGTGTGTTTCATTTGGCAGCACTTCCTTCGTGTTAAAATATAAATTACAGCCTACCAAACAAAGGACAATGTAGCTGATGAAACATCGCCCTACCATAGCACGCTGTAGTCTCGTCATAAAATTCCGAAAGCAACGCTCACAACGCAACGCAGAAACCAGATAAAATTTGAAAGAACCGCTATGGGCCATTTCCAAAACTATAAATTAGTCTGCTTGAGGAGTGCTCTGTCCAGGGCCGGCTTAGGCAGGGACGTCTCGTGATCACGGGAAAGTTAATTAGAATACAATAACAATTTTTGAGAAACTTTAATGAGTTACGACTCAAATTATTATTTGAATTTATAAATGTAGAGATGAATTTACTTATTTATACTATGGGAAACACGTATAGAATTATTTTTGGGTATCTATAGGGCTGAAAACCTTTCGTATGGCTGGCTTTAAGGTTACTGGTCTATGTGAATGACAAATTTCAACAAAGTTGGCGGTAGTAGAAATACAATTCACAATGAAACAAGGTGCGCAATAGATGTGGGAGTCTATCATGGATGGAATTGGTGAATGTTACATTGTGTAAAATGATCACTTAAGCCAGCCAGATGATAGGTTGTAAGCTCTATAGACCCGCAAAAGACTTCCATACCTACTTTTCCATAAAAAAGTAGCTTCGTTTCGAAGAGATATCTATAATATTCGGCCGTATTCTGAAAAAAGCAATATTGACATCTTATGATTGTTTAATGGATAAAAAGAATACACGTCGGTGTTTGTTTCTTTCAGTTTGTACTTGAGAGAGACGGAGACAACGCGATAATTCCACGCGAGACATGACGGTTATCCGTCAAACGTTAATATACAAGTACGAGTCAAATGCGACAGTGACAATTTTGCCATAATTTTACATCAGGATGCTGTGGGAGAAGAAATCAACATGATAAATAAACATAACAAATAGTTTTTTTCTATAAGCTTTAAATACAGCATTAGAACTTATTTCATGTACCTAATTTTAGTTGAAACATGATAATTGTGAGGTTACGTTTGCCATAGATACTTCGGTAATCCGTTTGAAGCTCTGTCAGACCAGACCGCCTGGATAAGAAGGCACCGGAGAAAACAATCCCTTTTCGAAAAGCATTTCAGACATCGGAAATCGCAAATAAAGGTATTTAATTTGAGAGAGATATGTAAAAATAAACAAGTCTCCTGTTTGAGATTTGAGTACGACGTTGCGTTGTAACATTTCACAGATTTTTCGCCGCTGCGTTATTTTGCCGCTAAGTGCGCGCAATACGATTCAAAACCCTTTGTTACAACACTGCGGTGCGACATTATGCCGCAGCGTTTTTTCGCCGCGCGTACCCTAAGAACCCAATTTTTTTCCTGAAAGTGTCAAGGTGGTGCAACCCCTTGAAGGCAATACTTTACCTGGCGACGCCACTGCGCAGAGGCGCGATGATCTTCATCACCGGCGGAATAATCGCCTGCACTTTGCACGACTGCACATAAAACATTGCACCCATAAAGCCGCTCTGTGATCCGTGACAGAACGCGTGTCCGTGAATGCGCCAAGCCCACGAATGCACGGAGCTTTTCGTGAACCTCTCTTTCCATCATGATTGATCTGGCAGTTATTTCGTGGCACAAAAATATGATTTTTATTTCCACTTTGTACCACACCCATAATAAGAGTTATTTATTACTACTATAGTTTTGAGGGGGTTCGAATGATTGGTAGTAACACTGCCAATAAATCCGACTCTCTAGATAGAGAGAGAGAGGAGCAGTCCCTCTCATCATCAGGTATAGTTAATAATCAACTTAAATACAAAAGTGATCAACCTTTGATGAGCTTTTCAAAGGGGGGGGGGATGTTTTTCGTCATTTTGTTTTATTTTTTATTTTTTAACAAACAGGCCGTCAACAAGTCATTAATGACCCTAATTGATGGTCCTAGAGTGACATTAAAGTGTAAGTATTAATATTTTGTGAATATTTGAATATGATATAATATAATGCACTTATAGTTAGACCGCATTCAAAAGAATGTGCACAAAAAATATGTGTGCAAAAAATTAACACAAAAGTTTTTCAAATTAGTGGGTAACCTTTTTTAAACTAAAAAATATATATTTATTTTGGAATATCATATTGAGGCTTGTAATACGGGTTTGCCAGGCAACTTTCCCCGCTTTCTTCTTATCGAACAAAGCTAGGGAATGGTCTTTTGTTTGTGGTCGACCTATAACACACTATTTACGGTTAATTAATAATTAATAATGAAAAATAATAAATGATTTAGTATATTGAGAATAATATTTAAACTAACGCTAATCACTAAATACAATTTTAGAAATAAGTTCCGGCTTCCATTAACGGAAACAGCTCTAGGATCGGAGAAGTGGATTAAAACGTGACTTTATTATTCATAAGTGTCTTTTCAGGATTTCAAGGATTTCCAAACTGTTCATTAACTATCTATTCTTTATGAAGAACCGAGTAGTTTTAATTTGTGACTTCGAAGTAATGATTACTGTTAATTATATGATAGGCAACAACGAGGTTATTTTATTCTCGCGGTTTGACCTGTATATTTTTTATCACAGTCTCCGCAAGTCATTTGATATATCCCGTTTTTTTCCATAATACCTATATTTGTTTTTGAATTTAAAAGAATTTTCCCAATATTATTATGTGTATATAATACTTTGAAAAGAAAAAAAACTTGTAGAAATCACCCCATTATATAGAATTTGTTGCCAAAGAGTAGGGGAGAGGGGGGGAATAGTGGGAAACATACCTCCAAGATAAAATATTATGATTAAACGACAAGTTTTGACTCAATATCATGGTTTAATGCATTGCGAACGACTATGGATATGTTTTTCACGATTACGATAAAAAATCTACGATATGTGAATACATAAATGTATTGTTACTTTGACAACAAAACATAAACTGACAAAATCTTCCCTTTTTCACAGACAATCTTGTACTTTTAATTATGAAGTCCAGAAGATACTGCTTCAAAACGAAAAATTAACCAGCACAATATATAATTGAGTTCGAGGAAGAATTGCTGCTTAATTTCACGTATTTTTTTTAATGAAAACACTGTTTTTTAGTCTTTTTTTATATAGCATAAACGGCTGTCGAAATGGCGTGGAACGCACGTGAAGGTCACGTGCCGACTGACGACCAATTAAAGGGAGCCCTTTGAAATATTGCACGGCGTTTCATTCGAGCTGTCATAGGGATTCCCCTCTACGCCCCGCTACCCCACTATGCCCCCCCTATTCTATTATCAGTGTTTTTCTTGACTAAATCCCATCTTATCACCGCGGAGATGACAAATATGATACTGGCACACATACATTCTATATTAATTGATTCACAGTATTCCTTTATTAAGTAATAAAAAAAGATAAATGTTATAAGCATTACCATACACGTTTTATAACATGCTTTGGTTGCGGATTGCCAAGTACTTATTTTAATGACGTTTTAATAATTTACGATCTCCCTTAAGGAGGCTCAGCCAGTTGTAAATTTTGCAAGCACTTCCCTGTTTTTTTTCATCTTGATTTATTTTGCATCGCATTAATCGCCAGGTGATCAAGTGGGATGCGGTTCGAGCCTCGTCCCAGGAGACCACCACGAAAGTCCTGTTTTCATAGTGCAAGCGTTTCGCTTCGTGAGAATAATGATGTGACGCGTATTCCGCGTAAGCATATTTATTTAAAATATATATGTATAGGATATAACAGAGCTGGTCCACAATACTTTACAGATTCACACACAGTCATACTGTGCTTTGTTAGCTTAGTAATATCGCATGTTGTAATATCACGAATATCTGGTCACAATTGTTCTGTCGCTTGTATGCCGCGCTGTTATCGTTACGAAAATTGCGGTGCGCGACGCCTTTTATAGATAAATTCTTCCGAAAAGTTTATTTCGGAGGTAACGAGAAGTGTGTAGAGTGTTCTAGACTATTCCAATGTAGTGTTCAGGGCGTCATGAAATGTCATAGAATCTTCATGAAAGAGAATACCATCACGCATGGTTGATTGTGAATCGCGTTCTTATTGTTACCAGCATTCAATAGGTTCGCCGTCGCTTTAATACAAGTCAAATAAAAACAAAAGTTTTACTCGTAATAACTTTATTTGACTTTTTAATATTCGATATAAGCTTTTTTCACAATAGTCCAACGTTGAAATGAAATATTGAATAATATGCAAATTTGAAGTCACTTATGTGTACAACTGTTGTTACAGCATTTATGATTCATAATCTATGCAGGAATATATCTGATAAATATTGTGGACTAGCTGATTATTTAGAATATTTCATAATTAACTTGGAGATTAAATCCATTAACATTGTAAAATATGCGCTTTCCCACAGGAGTTAGGTAGTAATTAAATGCGTTACATATTTCAGATATGTGTATTACACCACCTCAAGAGAAGGTGGAGAATCGAACCACGGACCTCCGTTCGACAGGCGAGGATGCTTACCTTTACACTATCATCGAATTTGAGTGAGGTGTGAATATACATGTTTAAAAATATCTTAAGCTATTTTAATACAAGCTTGTTAAAATGTTCACCAGGGATAACTATTTTTCAAATAAAGTCATACATTAAAATCTTATATTATGGACAAAGAATTAATAAAATAATCAGCATTACTGACTTATTTGACATTATAATTAAAACTGAATTAAATACCACAGTCCATAATTGATTGTGTTGGCAAAGCGCTGCTTTGCATGCGAGAGACACGGAGATCAATAATCATTTTTTTTTTTTTTGCTTAGTGGTCAGAGCACCGGCCCCGGAAAGGAGGTGACCTGGGTTCGAATCCCAGTAGTAACCTAATATTTTTTCATGAATTAGATTTTTCACATTGTGTTTATAATCAAAAGTATCTCATTTTTTTATATTAAAAAGGTTTTGGAGACGATGCGGAAAAAATTACAAAAATACACGAGGTTAAAGTTGATGTATAAAGAATATTTAAAAAATTTACAACGTGCTATTTCTAACATAGTTTTCGTGAAAAATTTTATTGGGGTACCTACTCACTGAATAAACATGTTCTAAGCCAATAAATTAATAATACAATAAAAAATTTGTCTAGCCGTTAATTAGTATCGATAGAGTATGCTTTGAAATTTGACATATTTACGGGATTCCGTGACTCGCCAAGGTTATTAACACCATATTATTTATAGTCTTTGTTCAGAACTACAAATAAAAATAAAGTGAAATAAAAAAAAACCATTCAAAGTCAATCGTGTATCATACATAAGTTATAGATTTTAAGGAATTTTGTAACAATGTAAACACTGTAATATTTTTGTGCAAGAAATCACATAATGGTCCCTAAAAGTAACAATATATACACTCATATAAATATTTATTCTTAATTTAATAAACTGAACATTATAAAATATTTTATTTGTTCATATGTATTCCTTCAAAAGCTTAATAATTTACATCACTTCTTTAATAATTACATATCTTACAACTATGAAAAATATTATTATTAGGTACGAAACAAATTATAGATAATTACACTGAAACTTATAATTTTAACATAAGAAACCAGTAAATAATATTTCATATTGAAATAGCAATAAATATTCAGAATTTTCTAATCATCTTTTGGAAACAAACCATTATTTTGATATTAATAAGGGTTTTCAAATTTTACATACAAATTACATTGGATTACAGTTGGATAAATTAAAAATTTCAGAAATTAGAATTGAAATATTTTTAACAACCAGGTCCTTTTCGCAAACAGTTACCTTTCAAATTTATATTCACATCAGTTCTTGATTAATTATGTATCCTCCATATATTGATTTTAGATTTTGTTAATGTTTATACATTGACTTTTAATTCTTAGTATATCTGATGATGGAACCATTGGGACCGACACACGTTGATAATTTAACAAAATGTTTTCTTGTTAATTATAAAAATTGTTAATTAAACAAGCTTATTACAGCTAAAAAAAACAACTAAAGACGCCATTGTTTAGACAATCATATAAAAAAAACTATAGAATCAGACCGTTACGACACTCTCTAATTCTTACTGGCACTCTCAACTATATGTAGTTTTAACCGTCAATTGCATTTTCTTTGCATGTCATCTAGTGTATAAGTAATATTTATTAAGTTTATTTGTTGTAATAACAATAAGTTGTTTTGTAATATATATTTTTTGTTAGTGCTCAGGGAAACGGCGCCAAATAAATTATCCTTACCTACTTACCATCACGCCGTTTCCCATGGGGGTAGGCAGAGAGGATAAAGCGCCATACTCTTCTGTCCTGATATACAACTTTCGCTTCATCTACATTCATAAATCTTCGCGTGCAAGCTCAGGCTTGTTCAGGCTTCTAACAGGACCATCTTCCAGTATCTGGTTAATCTGGTCATGCCACGTCTTCCGTGGTCGCCCTCTCTTTCTGGCACCGTCAACACTTGCATTATATATCTTTCTTACCATTCTTTCCTCATTCATTCGCTCAACATGCCCAAACCATCAATTATCCAATTATTAGATATTATTAAATAATGTTACCACAAAGTCATTATGCAATTATTGAAGAAGAAATAATATATTCATTTAACTCTCACGTAATTTGAAATGAAATTGTTAAAAATCGTTTTCTCAAATCAATCGAACTCCGAGAATCGTACAAAACCACGACATTCATTCGAAAAGGTCGCCGCAGAAATCCCGAGTCCTCTTCTACGCGCGGCCCTCTCTTTCTTCTGAACTTGAATTAACTTTTCCCATCGTCTGGGTAGGCCCGATGATGTAAAAAGCGAGCAATACCCGACGCTCGCGGCTTCCCGGCTCATTCAAATACGGAGCTTTGCCGAGCGCGGTCGCGTTTGCGAACATCACTATCCAGCTTGCATTCACGAACGCGTGTGAAAGTGCGCGCCAAAACCAAAACGCGCCAGTGAACGCACCCCGACTTTTTATTCAAATTTTAGTTCGTTCCATCTGACGTTTGTGCCCGTGGCCGAACTTCAAGGTTGTCGAAATAGATCGAGTAATTCAACGGTATTTTAGTACATTAATTGTTGGTTTTTATCGCTCTAATTGTTGAGTTTTACTGCGTACGAAGGAAACAATACAATATTATATAGTTGCCGTTCCCACGGAGATCTTATCGCTTGTTGCGAATACGTAATAAGGAAGGAGATATCCGGAAGATTCAGTGCTGCTGTCAACATTAAAACTATAAAGATGACGCTTTGCAGCTATATAAGGTAAGATTTTATGTATTTATTTATTCAAGTTGATATTCATAACTGATTGCTCGGCTTTCACAGATTCTATATCACGTTTAATAAGTTATATTATTGACACAAAAAGGAACATTTCTAAACATTTTTAAAAATGTGTAGGAACGTACTTTAAACAATTCGCATTATTACAATTTATTACATATACGCATTACTATCTGATTATATTTAAGGAAAATTCCTAAGTAAACAGTAAAATAAAAACAAATCTCGTATTACCATATAGTAAGTTATAGTACATTCTTTCGAATTTTTACAAATTAATAAAAATTGTTAAAATGATTATTTTCGTCAAAACTAACAATTAATTTTTAATGTTGAGTAAAATACAAAATTGCATACTTATATTTTGATGTAATCTTTAATGACATCTGGTTATTGGAAGTGATTGACTACGTCTTGCTAAGGGGAGAATGCGCTGAGGGATGAACGCAAAAAAAGGTCACGCATTTATAGAAATGTTTTATTTTTAAGGGTCTACAAAAGTTGTTTAAGTTTGATAATTATGACAAGTTAGAAATATTTATGATTATGTCTGTTTTATTACTTATTTGTTTTATTATATATGCTGATGAATTCTTTAATTCGAGATTTTAGACAATTTGCGTGTAAAACTCTTTTAAAATTCATATAACGAAGATCTGTCAAGATCACACATAACATTCTTAATAAATAACCGCACACTTTATATCTTTCAATCTTTTAGATGACATAATTTACTTAGGACATGACTTATTTAGACAAACTTATAAAAACCTATAGAATCAGACCGTTACAACACTAGGTACTACTTAATGTTTTGCACTCCTAGCAAGTATGCACTCTGCGAAAATACCTAATTCTTTCTGGCACTCTCAACTATAGTTTTAACCGTTAATTTCATTTTATTTGCATGTCATCAAGTGCATAAGTAATAGTAAATAAGTTTTTTAGCCAATAATTTGTTTTGCGGTATATATTTTTACGAAAACGGCGCTATATTATAATTGGGTAATAATCCAATTGCTTATTATTAAGGCACGGGTTACAATTGCGCGGTGTAAAAAAATATTAAGTAATAGATTAAATGACTTCAAGTGAAGCACGGTAACTTGTATATAAAAAATAATGTCACATAATATTATCAAATAACTCTCACGTGTTTTGTTCACATAACAATTGACATTACAGTCTAGGAAACTTAATTATTCTTCCTTCAACAGACAACTCTTTTAAAAAAATTATTTTGTAACAAATATATGAGGGCATACAGATAATATAAATTAAAAATTAATGATTCACCGCGTTAACTGAAATGTAGTTACAGAATTCAAAAATTAACAAACCAATATGTCAAGTATGCAAATATATCGAACTTATTCATTTTAGCAAGACTGTCGGCCACTATATACCTCGGTAGGTATTAAGATATATCTACCTGTTATATAAGGTACCGATAATTTTTCCCTAGATTAATGCAATTTAATTCTAATGTATGTATATGAATTGTGCATTTAATTTTTTTTAAGTAGGTATAAAATTACGATTAAAATTGTAATTAAGCAGGTTCGAGTTGATACTTGGAGCACCTGCTTATTTACATATGACTGACTTATATTTATTTAGCGAATGAATTACATATTAATATTCCATATACATAAGTTACTGTAGCAATAAAGTTTTATGGAAAATGAATCAAAAATATTGAAAAATAAATGAAAATTTAAAGTTGCTATCTCCATGACTGTCGAATAATAATAATAATAATCTAAAGATTATTTTCTATTCAAAATTGAATAAAGGAGGCTTCTTCGGCGTTTTTACTACTAGCTACGAGAAAATAGGCGTTGACAGTAAATAATATAATGTTAAAACGTTATCATTGTGTCAAAGTAGAAGCTACATGCGATTAGGGAATGCAATCCCGATCCCGCGAGATCTTGAGGCATTTTACAAGATCAATCCCGAACCGAAAAATCGGACGAGATAATCGGGATTGATCGGCATTTTTTATGTTTTGTATGTTCAATTGTATATGTCTATAAAGCTTTTAGTAAGTACTTAAAACTTACGTTCATGTCACATTCAAATAATGAAAATAGCTTTGAATAATATTTGCTGTATTTTATCAACCTAACATAGTAATAAAAACTACTACTAGTTAGTAGTTTTTACTCTACTACATTGACCGATTGATGCTTGGAAAAACGCCTACAAAACTTTAACGCAACGATTAATAATGAACATTTTATTAAAATTGCTGATATAAAAATGCAAGGCATTGTCGTTAATTGCTATTCAGCTCTATAAACAAACAAAAAAACACAAAAGTATTCGGGATCCTGATCCGTAGGAATCCCGCGGGATTGGTAACTCTAATCTCGAGGGATCCCGAAAGGCCAATCCCGACTCGAGATTGCATTCCCTACATGCGATGTGTAAATGTGAAAATTTCCATATAATCTCATTAGAAAAAAGACGAAAAATCACAGACCTTATGACACTCCACAAAATAGTAAACAACAAACTAGACTCGCCCTCAATACTCTCGCAAATAGATATTAATATACCTGCCCGGTCTCTGAGATCCCAAACACTATTCCACACAAAGGTCTACAACACCAACATAGGTTATTTCTCTCCTCTACCTAGAATGCTAAACCAGTACAACGAGGTCACGTCATGTAACCCCAACATCGACATATTTCACATGACACAACCTCAGTTTAAGAGAGAAATTATATCGCTCCTGACCGAAAATAGTTTGAGCGTGTAAGACGGACTCTTCGGAAATCAACCTAAACAAAAATTTTAAAGCCACAAAGCGCGGGTACACATTTTCTGACTCAGTTGACCTGGGAGCCTACATGCCTATTATGTCGTGCGGAGAATGTGAACTTCGTTCATCTTGTAATCACTTACTGTAGTATACTTATATTGTATAATGTATTAATGTTTTATTTCAATGTGTCATCGTAAACTGTAACTGTACTAATCACCTTGTCCTAAATGACTATCCATTAGGGTCATTCTGACCTGTCGATAGTCTTTAATATAAAAATAAAAATAAAAAATTAAAAGTAATGGTTTAATAATTTAAATGAAATCAGTAAGACGGGTGACCAACCTTTCTACCTGAGCCCCGCGAGTTTTGGGAGGTCCGTCCCTGTTTCGAAAATTTGCTCGCTTGACAGACCCGCCCGCCCCTGCATCCATATTAATATCGCGCCCCCCTCCGCCCGAAGATCGAAGCTTCCATAAATAAAACATAAATGAAAAGAAATTCCGATGTTTCCATGTCGGTAGGTACCGCCGAGCATTTATCTCTGAGTTCCGGTCCATCTGAGAATGGTAATAAGTCAGTGTTGCCACATGTGAGCAGTGGCGTGCAGCGGAGAGATTAGTTGTGGAGAGTAGAAGCAAAGGTAGCTATATCCAAAAAATAATTTAATGCAGTCATCGAGATAACATATTTATAAGTTGTATTAAATAAAATACATTATTATTGTGAAGTTGCAAAAAAAATTTTTATTCATCAATCAGAAAAGACATGCAGAAAAATCAAATTAATGAAAAAATATTTTAACTGCTACCGGAATTCGAAACAACGGACCTCCATTTTATATGAGGGCATGGCGCGTTATCCATTTTTTTTTTCCATTTTTAAAACCATTTTAAA
The DNA here is from genome assembly GCA_016648135.1 of Agrypnia vestita. Classification (NCBI taxonomy): domain Eukaryota; kingdom Metazoa; phylum Arthropoda; class Insecta; order Trichoptera; family Phryganeidae; genus Agrypnia; species Agrypnia vestita. The sequence continues at coordinate 35,447 of JADDOH010002171.1, forward strand.
AAATCCAATTTTTATAATGCAATAGTCACAAATACCTTTGCGTATCTGCCGCTAGAGGACGCCAGAAATTATTTTTTTCATTTTAATTTTTGGAAACATTTGAAAATTTTCGTTAGCTTTCCAAACAGCCGTGGCGAAGTTGGATAACGCGCCATTCCCGGATAGAATGGAGTTCCGTTGGTTCGAATCCCGGTATCAATTAAAATATTTTTTCGTTAATTTGATTTTTCTGTATGTCTTTTCTAATTTATTAAAAAAAAATTGTTAAATAATTTATAATGTGCCGAATTCAAGATTTTATAAGAAACATAGCCTATAAATTTATAGGAAACATGATTTTGGAAGGGATGGATACGTAAAATTTTGAATTCAGTATATTTTAAATTAGTAATCCTCGATGACTGCATTCAAAAGTTTTTTTTAATGGATCAATTTTTTGGATATTGCAACCTTTGCCTTTATACCACACAGTTGGGGAATGTCAGTTCAACTGGGGCTTTTGTCACTTTAAATAAAATAATTAAAATTGTTTTAATGCCAGGAAAAACCAAAGTTTTAATGTAGTTTTCGTAGGCATTAACAATATAGCAATAGTAAAATATATATATATATATTTTATTTATTTATATACGCCCATTATACGCTTTACGTAAAAAAATATTACATAAAATTCAAAAAGTATATACATAAACTATACGGGCTAAGACGCATGCGCTACAGTTACGTATGTAATAAAATTTCAATATCAGTTCATTCGAATGAAATTGACAAATGATCCGTCAGACATTCGAAGATCGCATAGAATATCCATCCTTCTTTTCCTTTTCAGTAAATACTTTCACACCCACCACCTTTTTCTGCTCTTACGTTTCGATAAACTCGTTAGAATAAATAGATACGCAGCACTAATCATCGTAACCCTTTTGGGTGACATTTCCGCGACAAGTGATACGTGAGTCCCGGTGTGTACCCGTCAAATGACCGCGTCATTGTCCCCGAAACATGAGCGTAGATGTTGATGCGACATGCCGCGCGGAATGTTGCGCTATTTGTCCGCTAGTGAATGTGTATAAATGTTCCCGTTTCCCTAAATGTCTGGTGTCCACACGCGCCGGGCCCCCGATGCGGGACTCGGGTCCCGAAATGCATTATTTCCCCCAGGGCCCGCGCGGAGAACCGGTTCCTCAAATGGTTTGTGTCAATGACCAAAAATCATAACTCACTCGCCGCAGAAGACCGCGGGCCGGCGACGACTTTGTGCCACACTGCCGGAGTGGTTTACGATCGCCCGCGCGCCGAGCGAGCGTCAAATGGCGCGCCTCGTCTGAATGAATATTAACCGAAGGGCTTTACGGGGAACGCGCACTTGACATCAAAGCTGCGAATTGTTTGAGCCTCGAATAGATTTGCAGTTATGAAGATGGAGTCAGGTTTCAGACAGATCTGACCAACAATTTGCACTATTTTATATCCAAGAATACATTCTTATTGTGAACTTGCAATTTTTCAGAACGAAGGTCTGTGATATTCTTAAAACCAAATGTATTAATCAATTTAAAAGACATGCAGAAAAATAAAATCAATGAAAAGAATATTTTTTCGTTGATTTGATTTTTGAAAGAATGTTAAGCTGAGGTTAGCATAGAATCAAAAAGGGTTGCTCAGATGGTTTGGACATGTTGAGCGAATGAATGATAAAATAATGGTAAGAAAAATATGGGATAAAAATATACCTCCCGAAAGGTGGTCTGATGACATAGTCCAGCAAGCGGGAAGAACCTGGATGCGAAGGGGAGAAACAGAGATGAGTGGAAGAATATGGAAGAGGCCTACATCCAGCAGTAGAGGGAAAAAGGCTAAGGAAGAAGAAGAAGAAAATATATGACGCAAGTGTGCAAGGCACCAGAAAGAGAGGATGATCGCGGTAGATGTGGCATAACCAGATTAACCAGATACTGGAGGATGGGGAGGAGGAGGAGCCTTAGCAATCTTCGATCCTGTATTCGAAGACGTATGAATGTGGATGAGGAGAGAGTTGTTTGTTAATATAGAGGAGTGTGACGCTCTATCCTCTCTGCCTACCCCCGCGAAAAACGGCGTGGTGGTAAGTAAGTTAGTAAGTAAATGTTTAACTGTGCATTTATCTCTTCTAGAGACCCCTAACCTAATCAAAAACCTCTGACGATGAGAGTAAAGTAATAGTCGATTCCATTTGAGTACACACACTTATATAGAAAACTGTGACTCCATACTCTGCGACATTCTAAAAATGACAAAATCTACAAAGTACCTTGGCGTAATTATAGATCAACAATTACTATGGAAGGAACAAATAAATACAATGGTAAACAGAATTCGTAAATGGATAAATATACATTTATAAGATCACTCAATAAACCTATTAACACAAATATCTCTTAGAATAATGTATCACATTTTTGTCCAATCCATACTACAATATGGAATAATTGGTAGGGGAGGAACCTATAAAACTATTCTGCAGACATTAAAAATAATACAAAAATTGATTATATAAATAATTTTAAAGTAACCTAGAATACATCCTACGGAATTACTGTTCAAAGAATTCACGGCCCCAAATTTAGACGGCTTATCTGTATAAAACCAATTCAATATTACAAATACTCAAAGAAACTATTAATTAACAAAACACAAATATAGTTCAGGATCAAAATAGACGTAGAAAAGAGCGTACGTAGAGTGTGATTGGAACTCTAAATATACCTAGATGCATTAAAGTAGCCATGCAACACCACTACAGATAGATACCTAGGAATTAAATATTTCAATAATTACCGGCGAATATTAGAACTATACAACTTTATGTAAAGTTAAAAAGTACGTAAAATCATTGAAAATTAGAGTGATGGGATTGTAATATTATATTATATTATATTATCCTTAACATGTTTATTTTTAAATATTGTAATATTAACTTAACATATTTATCGTTAAATATTTCTCTATATATTTCTTTGCATGTATGTGTTATACGTTATTAAAAAGTACAGTAATCTACCACATTTGTGACACTCCGTCAAAATTAAATAATGTATATCTTATATTTAAAATATTATGTAAACTTAAAAAAATATACAGGTTGGAAAAAGTCAATGGGCCCTGAAGGGAAACCACTTTAAATCCTTAAGATAGATTATTTTACTTAAGGGAAACATTCCTTTATTTTTAAAAAGAAACAAAACTGCATTCACAGATTTCTCGAAAAACTTACCCGAACCGGGAATCGAACCAGCTAAAAATTAAAAAAATAAACACTCTATTTAATTTAATTATCGATAGAATCAATGTTTCAGATAAAATTTCTCTAATAAACATTTTATTTTATCATCAATTCTAATACAAAGGACACGTATTACGTGATATTATTACCTAGCAAGACATTGATTGATACTTGAACTATTTAAAATTACAATTAGAAGGACATTTGAATAGGGCAAAAAGAAAATTGAAATTAGACCTTTTACAGAATTCCTTCTACAGGAAGAGGAACGAAATAATATGCTCACAACAATAGAATTTTCAAGGCTTACCTTAAAGAAAATTTCAATGTCTGGTACAAACGGGATGATTAGATGGCCTGCAAGGAGTTCAGGTCTGAAGCTTCTGGAATATTTTTTATGGGGCCATGTAAGAAATTTTATTTATAAAAATTCTTCTGAGACCGTAGAACAGCTAAGGGTTGAGGTAGAAAATGTTATTAGGAGCATTCACCACAACACTTTGAATTTCAAAAAAGACTAAATTTCTTCTTCAAATGTAGCAAATTTATTTTGTGGTAACATAATTATAATTAATATAAATTAACTTTGTAAATAACTTTTTAAATAGTAATAATTATTCTGAATTTGCTAACCATCTTTTGGCTACGAGTCATTCTTTTGATATTAATAAGGGTTTACAAATTTTACATACAAATTATACAGAGTCACAATTTGATAAATTAGAAATTTTGGAAATAAGAAAGAGTGTAAATAGTAAATTGAATATTATAAATAATCAGGTCCTTTTTGCAAATAGTTATCTTTTAAATTTATTTTCATATTAATTAGGTACTTTATATTATTATTTTCCATATATAACTTTTTAATATTTTGATCTATACTTCGATTTTTAAATATTATTTTTGTTTTCCTGATGAAGAAGCCATTGGCTTTGAAACATGTTGATTTTTTTCAATAAATAAGTGGTTTAAACAAAGTTAATTTATATTAATTATAAGACTAAATTTGTTTATCCGGAACGAGGGATCTCATTTCGAACAAGTTATCAGTTAAATTATTAAAGTGTAACAAAATTGTAATTTTTAATAGTTTAAGTGTCAATGTCTTGCTAGGTAATAATTTTACGTAATACTTGTATTAGAATTGATGGCAAAACAAAAAATTCATTCGAGTGATTTTATCCTAAACATTGATCCTACGATTAGTAGAATAAAATAAGCCAGTGTTTATTTTTTGAATTTTTCTTTTTGCCGTATTCAAATGTCCTTCTAATTGTAATTTTAAATAGTTCAAGTATCAATCAATGTCTTGCTAGGTAACAATATCACGTAATACGTGTCCTTCGTATTAGAATTGATGATAAAATAAAACGTTTATTAGAGAAATTTTATCTTAAACATTGATTCTATCGATAATTACATTAAATACAGTGTTTATTTTTTTAATTTTTAGCTCGTTCGATTCCCGGATGAATTTTAAAAAACATCTTTGAATGCAGTTTTGTTCCTTTTTAAAAATGAAGGAAATTTTTCCTTTAAGTAAAATAATCTATCTTAAGGATTTAAAGTGGTTTTTTACCTTCAGGGCCCACTGATTTTTTCCATCCTGTATATTAAATTTATCTGAGCGCTGTTTTATAAGCGTCAGATATCGATATTCCACAAATCATAATCTTGGATTCGTGGAACAATCACGATACGCGCTAAGAGCATCTGATCGTCAACGTTAATGCGAATCCGGTGGATTCCACGAGCGAGTGCAGTTAACCGCGTGATTCAGCGGAGACATGACCAGACCCGACCAGCAGACGATTCCGTGAATCATTCCAGGAAAAATAACCGCGGTTTTTTGCGGGGAATAATTGAAAATATTTTACGGAAATTACGGATAGAGAGTCAACGTTCCGGTTTTGTGGAGAAAGAAATGCGTAATGTTTAAATCAGCGGTAAAAGTAAACAGTTTAAACTAGTTTTTACTTCCTTTCTTTTGACTCGTGGCGTCTGCTTGCTTGTTTGCTTGACGAAAAAACTTTGGATCGACTTTTGACCCTTTTCCCGTGGTCCAATCGAGCTGAAACTTTGCAAGCAGACTCGTGGCGACGATCAGGAAGATCTGTCAAATTTTCGTTAAAAAATATTAATAAATTTTTGGATTTTTCAAATTTTTAATGTTTTTTTCATACAACTTACAAAGTTGTATGAAAATATTTCAACGCGGTAGACACGGAACCTGATTATAGTATAATTTTGGATTTTTGGAAATTTTTTATTACTCCCTCTTACGAGAGTCGCTCGACCGAAACCCGACGCGTAGGTTAAGTGTCAAACCAGTTTCCACTAGTAAATGAGAAAAGGAGTATAATAAAAACTCCAATTGCCGAAATTTTACTTCATTTACTTGAATTTTTCACAAAATTCCTAATAAATTAATTGTGACATCGTGAAACAACGATTGTCAGCGTGTAAACGCGCCACCTGGTAGTGTCGTTTCGACCGCGAGTTAAGGCTGTGAAAATAGCACCTCGGTATCTATAGTGACGGACATTGTAACGTAGAGAATTATGAATTTTTTAAACTTTTTATTACTCTTTATTTTATATACCTCGTCATTATCTGTGCCGTCTGCTAGCGTTAGCGACGGATATGGTTAAATATAAATTATGCATTTTTTGCTTTTACACCTCGTTATTTTATAATAACGAATCCAGAATCCTACAGTGGAGGCCCTGGACAAAAAATAGAAACGTCGGAAGATCTCCCAAAAGGTGGTCTTCCGACAGCAAGCAGGTAGAACCTGGATGCGAAGGGGGAGAAACAGAGATGAGTGGAAGAAAATGGAAGAGGCCTACATCCGGCAGCGGAGGGGTAAAGGCTAAGGAAGAAGAAGAAGAAGAAGATTTTATAATATATCTAACCCATCGTTATTTGTGCCATTGGTAGCAGGTAGTAGTGGTTAGTGACGAACATTGTTACATAGAGAATTTATTATGATTTTTTATTTTTTATAGCTTATAATCATTCTTTTATCTGGTAGCATTAGTGACGGACATTGTTACACGGAGAATTTTTTTGGATTCTTTTAATGATATACGCTTTCTTGCTGCAAATAAACGCTTCTACAAAGAATGTTCTTAGGTTTTCGCGGCCACTCAGAATCTTCAAGTTTATGTTTTCTGGGATATAATGCAGTGCTATTACGACCCTTCGGGCCGACGTTTCGGATCCCATCGCTGGGTCCATCATCAGGTATCAACACTTCAGCCCTGATGATGGACCCTGCAATGAGATCCGAAAGGTCGTAACAACACGGCACAATACCCCAGAAAACACAAACTTGAAGAAGCGCTTCTGCGATTAGAAATATTTAAGAACATGCTCATAAGGTGTTCAAGCTTTGCCCCGGAGACCACCATGACAATACCCCATGCAGTTTACTGTGATTTGCAATGCTACAATGCATTTCTGTCAAAAAACGTCTTCAAAGTACGATGCGCGGCTGTTTATATAGTTTGTCGCCACGCGGAACTTTAAAACTATTATAGAACTGAAATTTTTTGCCATCAACACTATTCTAACACGACTCTATTCTGTTAACGATTGACGATTATTTTATATTACCCACCAGAGCCGTCAAAGCAGGTACTGCCAGCAGATATTTACGGTTGAGAGTTTTATGTCTATTTTATTGCATTTATATACGTATCTAAATTATATTGATTGAAAACACTTTTTTGTTTGACGACTTTACACAGTCAATGTATTGTAGCAACACGCAGTAAAATAATATTACTCAATAAAGGTGTTAGAACGAGGATAGAAGTAGTAATGGCGCTAGTCGAATGCTCTTAAGGTTGTGTGAAAATATCGCTTACAGTTTTGGAAGAAAGAAATAAATGAAATTTTATCACGTTTATTTTGGTAATTAGAATTATTCATAGACTAATCATAACCTTCCAAAAATTTTCTTCTTCTTTCTTCTTCTTCTTTTTTCTTTCTTTCTAAAAAAATTCTTTTTCAAAAAAATATTGTGAAATCGATCGAAAATGTAAAAAAAAACTATTGTTTTCATTACCACATTACAATATGATCGAACTCACCGTTTTTGTTGTTGCTGAGATTTTATTTAATTTGCGCCAGTTCTTCACAAAGTGCCAATCGAAATTTAAGTTTCACGACAAATAAAATTGTAGCGAAATCGTAATATGTTTGTTCTGGCGTGTAAACACGCCATCTGTTTCAGCCGCGAGTTAAGGCTGTGAAAACAGAGCTAGCTATCTAAGGCTAGTATTGGTAGCATAAGTGATGGAAAATGTTACAAAGAGAATTATGTATTTCATGATACGACAGTACGGAACGGGTCTAAAATAAGTCTAATTATTTATTTTTACCATTGAAAGAAAAAATCGAGTGAGTACAATTAGCACTCTCAAAGTGTGTATGTATGTTATGAATATAGGGAAGAAAGGGAGGAAAGAAACTATCAGATCTCATTTTTAACATTAAAAAATTTGATTTGTTAGAAAACTCTTCTAGTATTTGTATTTTATGTGAGTAGTTACGTTAGGTATTATTTTTTTATTATTATTTTTTTACCGTAAGTGTTAAATGAGAACTTAAAAATAATGTGAGTACCTACCGAGGCGTGAGAAGACACATTTTAATTTTCGAACATACGAAAATTGTAGCTTTTCGAACATCTTCTTCTTCATCTTCATCAGCCTTTGTCTTTCCACTGCTGGATATAGGCCTCTTCCTTATTTTTCCATTCTTCCCTGTTGTTGGCTAATTGTAGCCATTTCTTTCCCCCCACAGCGACAATATCATCGGCCCATCTCTTTTGAGGTCTTCCGATGCCTCTTTTATTTTCCCAAGGTCTCCATTTCAGATCTCTGGGAGGCCATCTTGTAGTATCTTGTCTTGCAACCTGTCCTGCCCATTGCCATTTCGAACATGTCACAGATCATTGCTAAGGAAAAAAGATTTTAAAAACTCACGTTATGGGTGCTAAATGACACGGCGACAAGTACGAGTACATGTTACCATGGTGACCACATATTTTAGTACTGATTATGGGTACTGAATAAAATGCGCAGTCACCGCGGTAGAGAGGAGTGTGGCGTGCGTGTTTTGTCATTTCGGAGATTAAACAATTACGATTTTTTTTGGGGCAAGTAAGATTTACATCCCTACCAAAAATAAACCTCTCAGCACTAAGAAAAATATTTTTTTATGGAATAATCACAAGTTTACCATAACCATCCACTTCATGGGAAGCGGGCATTTTATGTGCATTGTTCTTTTGTTTGTTCCTTGTAGCCTTTGTTCGCAATGCATTTAGTTTTATTTTATTTATACGATTTTTATACGATACCACACCCAGTACTCGCTTGCGCATATAATATTGTTTTACAATTCCTAGTAATTGTATATTGTGCTTGACATTTATTGCCTTCATTTTTTTAAAAGCCCTTGCTTTCATAAATAAATAAATAAATATCACCGACAGAAACATTATAAACCACTTTAAGGAAGATGTGGATTAAAAAGTACCCTCGACTGTAATGAGGAGTTTATATTACTTGATATGAATTTTTAAAGCAGTATGCTTGCTGCAATCGTTACAACAATTAGCTCTATACTCTGTTTAAGGAGCTAAACGTCACAAAATTTATAAAACTGGGAAGACTTCGGTGGCTGGGTCATGTGGAGAGAATGATCGAGCATCAAGCACCAAAGTCCCTGCTGAACTCAAGGCCGATAGGGCGAAGGAGCTTAGGAAGGCCAAAATTAATATGGAGCGACAACGTACTCAAAGACATTTCTACCTTGGAGCTTCTGAACTGGAGAGAGTGGCAATAAACTGAGATGAGTGGAGGAAGACTCCTGAGGAGGCCAAGACCCACCAGGGGTTGTAGAGCCAAGAGTGATGATGATGATGATGATGCTTGCTGTAGTATTCTCTCTCTATTGTGTCAGGAGAGGAACTTGATGCTACAATGGCTTCGTCTTGATATTCATTAGGTTTACGATATGTTCCCGCGACAATAATTCGTTATATAAATACGGTCTAAGATGTACGTGGCGGTTGCTGCATTGTAAGAAGAGAGAAGATAATCAAAATGGTGCCTCGCACTATACAACTTTCGCTCTCTCTTTCTTCCATGCCGTCTGTCACTCTCGTTCATCGGACAGACGTCGTTCAGATACGTTACGCTTACCAAAGTAACAACTGTTCCTGAGTAAAGAGATGATGAGAGATGTTTAACTTTTCTATATTATATTATAACATTTGGTAAAAAGTATGGTGTATTGAAAAAAAATCTTTAACACAACCACAATCAAAGTATCTTGGCAGATATATTGCTTAACTGCTAGTAATGTTGCGCAGTGCATGCATTGATTTTGGAGCATTTTTAATAAAAATACGTTGGCGTGTATGCGTTCGAGTTTGACACACATTTAAAAAAAAGTTTAAATAAGAGAAATGTACAATCCCAACTCAACAAGTTCGAAGTTAAAATCACAATATTATTTATAATAATATGTGTATGATCATTCGATACACTAGACATATCAAAATGTAAATTGACCACAACCCAAATCACTTTAGTTGTCTAACCCCGTCAGCAACTGACATACAGCCCACTTATTTAAGTCCTAATTGACGAAGTCTAGTATACACAATAAAATATTACGACGTTAAGAAGCACGAAGAGTTATTTCAACCATTCAGTATTGGCAAATAGTTAAACTGTCGAAGACGCGCGTTAATCTTCATTCAGCCATAAGGTCTTCAGCGAAAATGGACACTCTCACTAGACGGAGATATTGACTATCGCACGATTTGATCGGCTCATCGGTGTCAGAGTTGTTATTTTAATGTCTTTAGAAGATGGGAGAATCTTTTTTATTGTATCCAGTTAATAAAAGATAATTTATGTAATTTTGGCGTGTAAATTCTAGCTTTTCTCGCGACTCGCCCCTTTCTGTATTCAAGAGAATGTTTATTATATTATTAATCATTAGAATGGTACTTAAAGTTTATAGGCTCGAGTATTCTTTTATTATATTATTAACGCTAAATTGAAATCAGTCCCACTTGAGTTGGATGTCAGTTAAAACATTTGATAGAACAGTCGCAAATTCTTAACATCTAATTACGTTTTCATATTACTTTATTCAAACTTTTTAAATTATTCTTCTTCCTTTTGTTTGTGGTACAGAAAACTACGCCTCCTGGTATGATGAGGTCCAGCGGTCTTTCCATATATATATTTTTTAAATAGAAATGCGAACACAATGCATGTCACATCAGCATTCTTACTATTCTCAAAATAAGCTTGTATAATGAAATATATGCTTTAAAAAATAAATTTATTAATCAATTAGAAAGACATACAAAAAATCTTATTCACGAAAAAATACTTGGCTGCTACCAGGATTCGAACCCGGGTCACCTCCTTTCCGGGGCCGGTGCTCTAACCACTAAGCTTGTATGTTTCCGTGAATTCAACCTTATATGTAATTCTTACTTTATTAGTTGATTATTTTTTATTTTTTGTCCATTTTAGAGCCATTCATATTTGGTTTGTAAAAATTTAACAGAACTTCGTTCTAAAAAATTACAACTTCACAAATATGAATGTGTTCTTGAATATATAAAGTATATGCTAGTGTTATGGAAATAGGACAAACTTGCTGCTTTCCTGGAATGGGGCTCGAACCACTAACCATGAGATCACTAGGCGAGCGTCATGACCATTACACCAATAAGCGGAGTCTTCTCCAGAGGGAATTTCATTAGCTGCTGTATGCACTAGTCTGTCACTGTCCACTCTGGCTATGTGATCCCTCCAGAATCTCCTTCTGGATCTACTCCATCGTGCAACGTCTTCCATTTTACAGGTTTTCCTTATGTCTGCATTTCGGACACGATCACGTAGACTTTCTTAAGAAATGGATCTCAGCGCTTTCATTTCAGATGTTCTGAGGAGTTCTTTGGTAAGGACAGTGTCAGCCCGCATATGTACAGCGTATATCATGATAGGTCGCATACATATCTTGTATATCTTGACCTTGCTATTTTGTACACAAATTTTTGTTCTCCCAGACCAAATTCTTGAAACCCCCTGATAGGGTATATGTTTTATTAACTTGCTCTCGTATACCGATGGCTATGGCTGCTAATTTCTGCACCTCAATATCTGATGCTCATGACTTGTTCCACAAGCTGGTTATCAATACTCAGCTTACAACTTGTTGATTATTTTGATATTGTTAAGTTTTTAGTTTTACTGATTGATTTTCACATGTTTAGCCTTTGTGATGCAACGTGGAGTTTGTACAGCATTCTACGCAAGTCATCTGCTACTATTGCCGCCTCATCTGCGTAACATACTTCATTAATTATTTTGTTATTATTTTGTATCCCAGTCTTAAGCTATTTTTGTAAGTAAACTTATTTATTTAAATATAACCTAACTCAACAGAATCTAAAACACAGCAACTCGTTGCACAAATTGCTCGGGGTCTTATATATTTAAATATATTCTGCTCTTACCTCGTAAATAGGTATCCTACGTAACAGGCGGGGATACTGCAAAGGAATCAATTAAAACGTGTAAATAGCAGCTCACAAAAATATATTACGTATTTTATTAATACTGGCACAAAGCTTAACAGGGACTACTGTTTTGTATCAATAAAATTGAATAGTCTCAAGGAATAGTGGCTGTGTGATAGCGTGCAACTGTATTACCTATTATCTACCAAAATTCCCCAAACTCAAATGTCATAATATTTGTTACGTTATAACCTGTGGTACTAATGTTGCGTTCTTATCTCGTTACGGTGGATGGCTTCCAACAAAACTTGGTGTGAAGTTACAGCTTTTATTAGGATGATTTTATACAATATGAAGGTACAGATACACATGCTTATTACTGGCATGCTCATTAGCATGCTCAAAACTAGCATACCCTAACAACTGTACGCACTTGCTCATTATTAGCATGCTTATTTTAAGCATGCTCAAAGCTAACAATCAAACACACATGCTTATTAGTGGCATGCTCTTGTCATAGAATAGAGAGGAACTCTAGTTCAAAATTGAAACTTTGCACACTGAAATAGAAAATTCAAGTGAACCAATAAATCAAAATATTTTTGATTTTAGTTTTTATAATTTTTATTGTATGATTTATATATCCATGTCTGTTTCGTAAACATTATTTCTTGCTATATTATTTTTACATAGCGGTGACCGAGTATTCCACAGACATTCGCGATTTCTATAATAAGTTACGAAAAGTAATGTTTTATCATCTCCCCAACGCGCCATATTTGTTTCATCAACCGGCGGTTGATTTTTGAGCATGCTTATTACTATCAATGTGCGTACACACATGCCACTAATAAGCAAGGGCTAAAGAATGTCAATACTGCGCGTGCTCACGTGCCACTAATAAGCATGTGTATCAGTACCTTAATACAGATACCGTATTACCCGGTGGTCCAGATCAGTCTCCTCGCGCGGCGACCCAGTCGGCCCCGCGTGCACTTTCTCGCCTCCTCTCTCGCTCGCTCTCTTTCACGCATTCCGCACACACTGCAATATTCAATCCTTTTTACCTATAGTGCTCATCTACAGAAAATATTTTAGGTTTGACACTGTAGCGTTGGCCTGGCGCTCGTGGACGGCAGATGGCGTGTACCGGGTGGCTGCGAACAGTTAGCATCTCTCCAATACTCGTCTTTAGTACGTTCCAGTTGTATTTACAGCAATTGCAATTCGACACACGTATTTATATTATCTCTAAGTATTTATCATACGGTAGGCAGTCTGCGGGTTCCCTGCGCTACTCCAACGCAGTTTTACCGGTACGAGTTTTAACCGAAGATTTGTCATCTCCTTCAATTGAGCGTCAAGGTATTAAACAGTTAGAATTATCTAGCTATTCGATCAAATGTTAATAAACACATTTTATCTTGCAGTATTCACTGTATATGAGCTGTTGTATGTTGTTGGGCACGCAGCGTATAGCGGAACATGTAGCGGAAATGCAACACTAGAATTAACACCATATTGAATTCTTGTCAGCTGAAGATTTTGTTTACATGCGATTCAGAATGTTTCGATCGATTTTTAAGAAAGTATTGTTTGAGGTTACATTTCTGTAAGCATGAGTTTTAATTATTTTCATGAAACTCAATAAAATAATCGACAATAATCAGTTTAAATTTTTACAACTCAATGATTTGAGTGTTATTAATGTATGTATGATTTCGTATTTATTTTAGTTTTTAAGTATACATAACGTCTACCGTGCGTACATGAGTACACGAAAGAATTTTTTTCTTCACTGCACTATTTCGATTATAAACGTTGCATTGGAAATCTGTGTTATAATTTCACCAAATTAATAGTAAAGTACTTATTTACTTAGTTACTTACCATCACACCGTTTCTATGCGGGGATAGGCAGAGAAGATAGAGTGCCACACTCTTCTGTCCTCACACACAACTCTCGCCTCATCCACACAAAAGCTCGACGATGGTTGAGGCTCCTAACTTCTGGGTATGGAAGAGTCCTATGTCCAGCAGCAGAGAGATGTAGACTTTACCTTCGATTTGAGGAAGACTTTTGTAAATTTAGAAGTCTTAGGCATAGAGTCAATAGAACAATTGAACTTGATTATAATTCATAAATTTATATGTACGTATGTGTTTTCTGAGCTAGGTATTTTTGATATCTCAGGCAATGTTTTGAATCCACATGATCGGATGAATCAGGATCCTAAACGACAGCCAAAGACGCCAGAGTGCACACGGAATAACCGCCCAGACAACTCTACTAAAATGATTAAATTAATCTTATTACTTAGTCATATTACTTAAGAAATACAAGAAACGACCATCAGAATTTGTACGAGAGCAAACATCTTAGCCGCAATTTACTGCGTAGATGAGATCCAAACCGTTTTAGAATTTTGCTAACATTGGCCGCGAAGCAGTCGCCCAAGCGACAAGTAATATATATTATAGATGTCTCACAAAGACAAAACTGTATATTTTTTTTATTAAGGGAGAGTAGGTATAGAAGTCTTAAGGGGTGTACATAGCACTTACGACCTATCGTACGGTTGGCTTAAGTGATCACTTTACACATATGTAGTGTTCGCTATTTCCACCCATGATAGAATACCATGCCTATTAATTTTTGTATATATTGCAATTATACTCCACGTTTCACGTGTGAGTTTCAAGGATCCTCACCGCGGCTTTAATATACATTAATTGATTAATGATGTCCCTGCGACAACAATCCAGTTCTGTTCTGAAAAATTTGGACATACTCAAAATATTCGACAATTAATATGTTAAAATGTTTAAAAGTCTTGCTACTATTGCGGTACTCCTTTCAAATCCAATTTTCAATCGCATGTGTATGTTCCCTTACTCTCCTTCGAGTTATTTGACATACAATACGAAACTGACGATACAATAATGAGATTGCACATTTTTTATCGCGATGGCTGCCCGTCTGATAAAGCAGTTATCTGCCTTTGTGCCGTGTCTATTCCACACTGCCATCATTACGACATTAAGATTGTAATTACTGTACCATCGCACTGGCGCTTGGACCTGTTTGGTCCAGCTCGCCGCCTGCTGGCGCGGGCCACGTTGGGGTTCGATGACATGACTATCAATTCAGGTATGCAAAACTTCCAAATGTCATTCTGGGGATATTATATTTCGCGGGGAGAAAAAATCGCACAAAGGTCTCGATTGATCGGCCAATTTATTTCGTTGGATCTATGGTTTGCCAGGAGATTGGCCGCAGTCGAGGAATTTCTCCGTGTTCCGTTACGATTTGAATCTGGACCTTATCAGTATGGCGAATGTTCCTTGTTTGCGCCAAGATATCGTCACTGACTGCGGTATTTGGATCCGCGATATTTTGAGAGGGTTCTATTATTTGCCCTTTCAAAACCTTCCAGCCACAAAGACAGTTTTAAAAAAAGTAACCCATAAAAACCAAGTTTTTATTATACTCCCTTTCTTTGTAAAATATAACAATAATTAACGACGAATTAAAACATATAACATAACACTAAACTTACAGTAATTTAATATATTTCTAAAATGTCAGATGTTTTGAACTTTGATAAGACACTTCATGCTTTGTGTAGTGAAGTACCTATTATTTATACCGATGGAGTAATTCAAATTTAGAAAATATTCCGCGACGGTATCGGGCCGCCGTTGCTAGTAATCAAACTTTTTTAATGATTCCAATTTGAAAAAAATATTAAAATTTCTAAAAATCCAAAATTATACTATAATTATTATTTTTATTAACGAAAATTTGATAGATCTTCATGATCGTCGCCTTGCTGCTTGTCTGCTTGCAAAGTTTCAGCTCGATTGGATCACGGGAAAAGGGTCAAATATCGATCCAAAACTTTTCGACGGCAAGCCGGCAAGCAAGCAAGCAAGCAGACGCCACGAGTTAATATAAAGGGAGTAAAAAGAACCTGGATATGTTTTATGATAATATCGTACCTTTCAAAAATAAACTTTTGCTTGTTTAGTGTTTTCCTCACCAAGTCCACATCTTTCATCCTACACACACCAAAATTCATCCAAACACATTCACAAACAGATACACCATCCAAGCGGGCTATAAATGTTTATACAAACAGATTATTAATTATCTTAACATTGAAATATTTCTTTCACATTGTGTAGTGCATGTTATTGGTACATGATTCTGTAATACATACGTTTTCAATTCAATAAGTTTCTATGCATGTACTGTATTGCATCAATAAATATAAAATAAATAGCAAAATTAAAAAAAGACCTTTCTAATTTCATAAAGTAAGCTGGGTAAATTCTCAAATCGCAAAAGAAATATCGCACATAAAAGTAGACATCTCACTCGAAAATACAACACCATAATTCTAGATTCCTCGAAAGACATCCGAGACTTTCAAATCGTTATAAAAATAGCTTAGCCAATTCCAAATACTCCTAATAATTTTTACAGCCAATGAATTCTTTTCTCGGAATATTCTGGATTCGTTGAAAATGTTAGAAAATTGTTGGAACCATAGCTTAGACTATATGAAAGGTGCTTAACATTTAGAATAAAAACATTAGTTATTTACTTTCATATACTCTCTTTTCTCTCAGTCAAAATACTCATGGCTAAGTATTGCGGTTCGCTGCTTGTCTCCACTACTTATTACCTCCAATCATGTCTCGAATTTGGCCTGTCCATCTTGTTGAAGATCGATCTTTCCCCCATCTTCATTGTGCATTCACATTAATCACCAATTTCTCTAGGATGTCTTCGATTCTACAAAACGATTAAGGTATTAATGTATTATTTTCCTGCATGTTACGTGTTTGTAACACATCATGACATCAACAATATATCAGCCCTGATGAGGGATCCGAAACGACAGACAGAAAGATCGTAGAAACGGCTGAATATCCCGGAAAAGTCGAACTAAATGATTTTGAACGGCGGTGAACCTACGAACATTTTTGTACTCAGGAAGGTGGGAGAGTCACATTCTTCGTTTCAGCATAATATGCTACTAGCTCTATAGTTTCCGTTTTTCATGTGCGACCCTTTGTCTCTGTAGAGAGGTATAATGATAACCCTTCTCCAATGTAATCGATTGTGTCTCTCCTCCAAACATTTTATGGAACATCTAATGGATCACTGCGTCCGTGTCAATGAATATCATTGGATAGACCTTCACCCAGGAGTGGATAAAAACGGGTGATAATGATGATTGGAACATAGTTTCAATACAAATTGTGTGCTGGTATATTTATTATTTTTTATTGCGTAGACCGTTTTATTTTATTGGCCATAACAGGTTTATTCGACTGCTTCTGAATTCTTTGATTTGTTGATCAAAATACAATTATAATTCCAATAAAAAGGTCGTTAACTTATAACACATTTGGTGCTAAAAACAAAATGGACCCGTAATGAATGCTGCATTCCGATTCTTTTCAGACATTTCTTAATTTTATCGCTTTATTATTTTTACAGTCAGCGGGATATTTTATAACACCCAACCCCAAAGATTTATCGCTTTATTACTTAAGCCGTATAAAACCGAATCTCATTATTATTTAGGGGTCAAAAGTTCGCTCAAAATAACACTACGGCAGTTTCCTCTTTTGAAATGTTGCCGTCTCACTCATTTTCTTGTTTCTCTCTCACTTTGAATATGTTTATTCAGTAAAATATCAAGAATATTGTGTTATTTCCACTTATTTTTAACCGTAGTTCTGGTGTAGCAGAAAATATCGGAATATTTTTAAATTCTTCTTCCTATACCTTGTGTTTTATTCTCACCTTTATCGGTACCTACTCTACTATACGACATATATTATCTATCTGCAGTGGCGTGCAGCGCATACAAGCAAAAAAGCTGTGCATTAGTAAAGTTTATGGGAGACAAATATTAAACAAATAATCCTTATCTTAAGAAAAAGTCAATTTAAAATTCTAGCCGTAATTCGTCTTATGGCTAGATGTTTTATTTCCGACGTTTCTGTATCCAACTTCATGTCAAATCATAATTTATCTCACTTGTTTGCGCCCAAAAAAACTCGTCCTGAGCTGTGTATTTTTACTCATCTCAGTGTCTGCGAATTTTTTTGTAATGGACAAGTAAATTTTTCATATAATAGCGTGTTATTTCGAAAGGTCCAATGTGGCGTGAGAACTATGCGCACGTCACTTGTAGAAATGACATTTTCAAAATTCCACCCAAAACTTTTTGTGTGAATTCTATTTCACTTTTCTATGGTGAATTCCATCTATCTAATCATAATGATTATGTTGAGTAGGTTTGTTCTTTTATTATTTTTATATGAATTACTGAGTTCAACAATCATACAAATTCAATCCGTTTCTATTTACATGAATAAGTTTATGGCAATTTATTATGAAACTTCGTAAAATGTAGGTTTTTGAACATTTTATATGCAATATTAAAATGTTTATTTACGACATTGCCTTCGATAATACTCGTATCATGAAATGTTTGATTAATTTTTTTGAAAAGAAACGTATATCTGAAATAAGTATTATTCCCGTTTTAATTGAATATAAATCGTCTTCGAAATATATTGAAAATTTCTGCGTATTACCTACATATAAAATATTTATTTATTTAGAAAATTCTTGTTTACAATACTTATTTTATAGTGCAATTACTTTTGTGGATTAAAGCTACTCAGAATAGTTCATTATATACAGTTTAAATAATACAAAATATGTATGTACCGATACAGGTATATGCGTAGATATTTTTAAAAAATATAGGTTTACAGTCGGTCACAGCATAACCTGAACTTACATCCACTGCACGCCATTGATTATCTTTATTCTTTTCCTCACACACAAATCAATTATTCCAGACAACATGCAACGAGACTTCTTTAATTTAAAAGGAACGAACATAGTTATATTTTTACTAAACGATTTCATTGTGACCACTATCTAGTAGTAGTTGAAATAGGCTCTACCCAGCTCTATTGAAATCATTTATTAAATTAGACATAATAGCTACTTGACACACATCCTCAATACATCGTAAACTGTTCTATGATTGCATCAGTTTCCTTATTATTTCTAGTACAGAACGCGGGCGCCTCAGAAATCTCTGGTTATCTCGCGTCAGTTCTTTAAAATCGACGGCTATCTATGGAATTGTAATGTTGCCAGTGCAAATACTATTGTATCTTAAAACCGATGAAATGATAACGCGGGCGCCTCAGAAATCTCTGGTTATCTCGCGTCAGTTCTTTAAAATCGACGGCTATCTATGGAATTGTAATGTTGCCAGTGCAAATATTATTATATCTTAAAACCGATTTATTACCAGATCACGCAGTGGTCGTGCCGACGCTGTAATACCATAGATTATAGATGAAATGATAAAATGGACGTCGGCTTGTACACATTTTTTGCCAATTACTCGTAATTGAGGCTTGCGAGTGGATTAGGAATCATTTCCAGGAATTTTAATCGTACAGAAGAAGAGAAGTATCGGAAGTAAATTAATTTATATTGTGTGGAAAGGTATTAATAATAATAATAAGCAATAATCAATGTTCGAAATTGAAGACCATAACGAGAGTGGAGTCGATAAAGATATACAATATTTTATAGTTAAAGTTCTGTTTTGGTTAAAATCTTTAACAAAATTACAAGTTTACACGTGGTTTTAGATAACGGCGAGTTTATAATTGAACATAACCACAATTTGATTTCACCATTTACAAAATACTGTATACATAAATCTATTATTTTTGACAATGTTAAATTAGTTCCTCGACAAAGAAAAGTTTCGTTTCCCAGTAGAAAAGAAATTTAATTATTTTTCGACGGATAGATTTTTCTGTAGGTACGTAGGTACTTCTTTCGATTGATTCAAGCAACTTCGTGTAACGTCCGTAATTTCTTTCGAAATCAACGGCTAAGAAAACAAATTAAAAGGCCAGAGTTGAGACTTGAACCCCGGCCACTCTAGGCATGCTTCTACGATCGCCTCTCCGTGGACCGCCAAAAAGATAATATTTAATAATTATATTTGACTTGCATTAAAACAAAGGAATTTTTAATATTCCATATAAAATATTTTCATGATAAATCATTTACAAAAGATAACTCAGAAATATCGAATAATAATGCAAACTTTGATGTCGCTTATTACCGTAACTGTCGACATTTCACCCAAAGTGTAAAGAATATTTTCAATTCAAAATTAAATGGAGATGACTCGCCGAAGTTTTTTTTACTACCTACGAACATCCCTGTTTATTATGTATACCTATGTCAATTATGTTGATGTCCTGTGTACTGCCTCCAATTTTTATTTCTGAATACATGGACAGTTGTTTTTTCCACTGTGAATATTGTTCTATTTTAAACGTGCATTTTTGAAATTCAAATAATACGATCGTAAATAGTGAACACTGCACTGCAGTGCAGTTCCAGCTCCGCAGTGCAGAGGTCCTTTGGCGCGGTTCGCAGTTCCCGAGGACCTACTCCAGAATTGGCACACAACACGGAATGCAAATTAAACGCTGTGAACGATACGATGCATTTGAAAGTGCATTCAATTGTGAATGTATTTTGTCTGGGGCTTTTCATATGAACGCATCCTTGTTGCTGACACCATTTTTTGTTGATTAGTTTTGAAGGAAGTTCAAATACACAATAAGACCTAAGAAACATGTGATATTTAACTTCTCTACTACGTTAAGTATTGAACTAATAATATTTAATGGTTTAAAAGTTTTTTTTGGGTCGCAATCCTAGGATTGGTCTGCAACAAGCACTCGCTTTCTCCATTCCTCTCTGTCACCTGCCAGCCTCTTCATTTCTTGGTAGATAATCTGGTCTACGTAGCTTAATCTCGGGCGGCATATAGGATTGTTGCCTTTAACATTTCCCTCGACGATGGTAAAAAGCAGGCCCGGATGCCTTATATTATGGCCTATCCAAATTGCTCATTGTTGGGCGATTGTCTTCAGGAGCCGCCTCTTTTCGCCCACCCTGCTCAACACCTCGTCGTTTCGCTTATTTTCTGACCAATGGATCCTCGCCATGCGCCTATAGCACCACATCTCAAAGGTCGCTAGCCTCCCAGATATGCTCTGGCTGATGGTCAAGAGTTTAAATCAAGTTCCTTCTAATCTTTAAATCAATGTTGGGGGATTCAAGGATCTTGGATTTTTTGTTGAAGGCGACTCTTGCTTGTTGTATTCTGCTTATGGTGTCTGCCTCTAAGCGGCCATTTTGGGAAATTCTGCTACCCAAATATGTGATTTCTTTCACTTTGATGTGTTTGATGGCGACGCCACTCAAAACACGACAGTTTAAATGTCTTCTTCTTCTTCTTCATCAGCCTTCGTCTCTCCACTGCTGGATATACGCCTCTTCCTTCTCTTTCCATCCTTCCTTGTTGCGGCGGAGCCTGTAACCGCTAGAAGATGCGTCCCCAGGTGGCGGATAGGGGAAAGCTCGCCAGATATGGAGGGTAGGAGGGAAATAAAATACCTCTCGCAGACCAACAGGCAGTAGCGTTTGACCCATAATGGGCGGCTACAAACAGCGTATATTCCCTGTTTTAAGGGCGGCTGATTTAAAACACTCCAACCCGTCTGGCAATCGTGGTGTTTTAATGCCAAACCTCTTCCAAATTAAATTAAATTAAATTAACCGGTTTAAAAGTAGGCAAAGAAAATAATTTTGTTCAATTATATGGAGCTTTAACGATTCCCAACAAGTGCCTTCCTCCAGGGAGTCTGCAGTTCTTTTAAATACCACCATTCTTAGAGGCTTCTTTACACCCTCGAAACTTCTTAGTCAAATTTAGGATAGTCTTTTCTTAACCTAGCCGGTGGCCAATGATTGGAACCCAAATTCTTCGAGATGAATTATGAATAGCATTAATAATTAAACAATTTTCCTGAACATGACGCGCAGGAATGCAATTTGTCTCGCTCGCTGCATCGGCGCTTCGGAGCGAGATTGGAATTCATAACGTCACAGCCACACTGCACTCGGATTCCAATAACTTCATTCTGGGAAGTATCAGTATTTTAATTGGATTTAGCAATGCGTGTGCCGTGCTCTCACCTGGATAACGGACACGATATTTACAAACGCGCGTTGCGTTCCATCATCGTCGAGAGCTCGACCAACCAACCTCTACTTCTTCTCCTGCCTTATCGTGTTGGCTATCATCGCTTTGCTTCGGCCCGGAAAAGCTCTACTGTTGACTGGGTAAACCATTGTCTCAGGTTCTTCAGCCATGATGCCGTCCTTCTTCCATGGCCCCGATCTCCAGCAGTCTTTCCCTAAATTATGAGATTCAAGATCTAATTCTTCCCTGGATGTCTCATTACATGTCCGAGATATTAAGTGTCTTCTTCTTCTTGTGTCTTATCCAGCAGCATGTTGGCTGTTTTCACTTTATTTCTAGCTCTACAGTAGACTGGTCAAATCACTGTTTCAGGTTTTTCAGCCATGATATTCCCCTTCTTCCAGGGCCCCGAGAAAAAAGCGTTATGCCCCTCAATGCAGCTCTCTCACTCTCTTTCTCTCTTTCTATTGTATACGAGAATGTGCGTGTGCGTGCGAGTATCGAGATTTACTATTTACATACATTTCCGAGAAACAATACTGAAATCATAAATGTTCAGCATCAAAAAGAGTGTCGAAAGAGAGAAAAAATCGAAAAACAACTTCAACGTTACGTTTCCTTACGTTATGGAAATATAAAAAATCTAGATCTCCCTATTACGTTCGAAATTGAAGAAAAGGTGTAAGGAGCTTCGTTCTTGACCGCACACGTAATTTTAATTGTTTTAATAACTTATTTTTCCTTATTCATCCGAACCATAAAATCTTCATTCGTAACTCTGTCTATCTAGTTTATTTTGAGTATTCTTCTATACATCCACATCTTGAATGCCTCAATCCTCCGGTAAGCGTTCTTGCTTCCATTCCATAAAATAAATTTTAAGGCATTTATTTTCACCACGAATTTTCATTTATTTAACCATAACACGAAAATTGTTACTTTTATTGATATTGAATAGACATCACGAACTTATTAAACGTACTCGTAAATGTCAAATTGTAGATTCGACACACCGTATTCAAGAAAAGTGTAGAGCTGTAGTATCTGTACAGTTGTCGACACCAGAGTCAAGTTAAAATCTGTGATCAGCGAGCGACATATTATGGACGATGTATTGATAGTTTCGGCGCGAATATATTAGAGACATTTGTTATATAAAGTGTTGTCAACTATTAGCAAATAATTTGTATCTTTTACCGCTGTGTTTTACTCGAACCCCATAGCGCAAATACGCGAGAAATCATCATTATTGTCGGACAGTTTTTTAGCCACTGCTGGAAGAGGACCTACACAAATATCTTCAGAATTTGTCGGCTTTAGGGCAGCCTGTCGGTCTATTCCTCTTGGATACCATCCAAACTATGCTAGCTCTATTGTTTAGACCATTTTTTGTTATCTTATTCCTTCTTCTTCTAAAACATCTTCGCCACCAATTGTTGTTCAATTCGTATCACCCATACCTTAATTTTAACCTCAGGGGATGATTTACGCGCAGCTGTACTACTATGCATTCATCTCTCAATATGGATCGTACAATGTTTTTCAATAAAAAAAAGATGACGAGACTATCGGAAACTGAATGATTGTTTTACAACCTGACCAACCCACCGTATTCACCTTTAAATGTGAATTGTTAAATATGTAATCTAGCAGTAAACTCACGGTATCACACTTATATATGAAGTTTTTATAGCAGAATGAAATCAGTGGAACATTTAAGCAAATAATATTTTGGCAACGATCACAAATCTAAATAAACAAATGGTGAATATATTATTTTTGCCCCGACTGTAAAACCCGCTGCCAATTACGCACTAAGTCCCGCAGTAAATATTTATTTTGCGGACGGGACTGTACAGACAGCATTTCCGATCGATACTTTTATCCCGGTCTGTACATATTTAATAACGCACTGTATGCACAACTGATCAACTCAGGGCGACAGCACGCCAAGTCAAATTAATCAAAGGGTTCGGTTAAATATTATGAGTAATTTAAAAAAATGGATCTTAATTATGGTTATGATGATGATGAGGATGATGGTTATGAGGATGATGATTATGAAATGGGATTATTACTTGATTGTCAATGCATACACATATTACCTGATGAGTATGTACATTTTACCACGTAATTCTTTGTAAATGTATAATGTAATGATACTCCTCTACTACACACGAGTTTATGGCGTTCATGTAGTAGAGAAACATCCATTCATTAATAACTGTCACTACCTTGTAAAAAAAATGTATTTGTAAAAAATAATTTAAATAATTAAAAATAAATAAAATAACAAAATTAAAAATAAAGCTTAAAACTATAAAGACGAGAATAAAAAAAAGTAAACGAGACGTTGGTACACTTCGGTGTTTATTTCTTTCGTTATCTATTTGAGAAAGAGAAGGGAAAATATGTGCATAACGCTTATATGTCAAACGTTAAAATATAAATACGAGTCCAACGCGACAATGACAATTTTTCAATAAACTTACATCAGGACGCTGTAGGATAAGTGCATATGAAATAATATTTTTTCTATAAGCTTTAAATACAGCATTAGTAATTATTTCATGTAATTTTAATAGAAACATGAGAATTGTGAAGTTACGTTTGCGATAAGTTGGTGGCCCTGGTAGCGCAGTGGGTACGATACTGGCTTCTCACACCGAAGGTTCCGGATTCGATTCCCGGGAAGATCACAATTTAATCTGTATGATTTACTCAAGCCTGGGTGTATTGTGATGTATTTCGCTTCTGTAATTGGGCCTCCTGGCCTGTTGAAGCGTAAAAAAATATCCGGTAATTGGTTTGAAGCTCTGTCAGACCACACCGCTTCGATAAGAAGGCACCGGTGAAGTCAAGGGGAAGGGGGGGGGGGTTAGAGTGGTGCTACGTAATTATTTTCCTTATTTATATATTTTTTATCATTATAATTTATATTTGTTCTTATTAATTGAAAAATAGTTCGATAATAATTTGAAGTTAATATGCAGTATAATGTAAAGTAATACAAATATAATGAGTAGCTGATTGGAGTGATGGTTCCGACTCTCATATAGTGATCCTGTGTCCGTGGTTCGAGCACAATTTCATGACACCAGCTAGTTACTCCTATTTTCATAGCGCAAGCGTTTAGCTTAATTTGAAAATAGTAAGAACATCGATGCGACACGTAATCCGTGTACGCATCTCTATTTCGTAAAATAAAAAATAATAGTGAATTATTTTTTTGTTGACTTGTCTCTTTATTCTTCCGGACTCGTATACAGGGGAAGCTTTAGTACGTCACCACGAGGCAAGTTAATCCGTACAAATTTCTATAGGTCTGGTGCATAATGTAGCGTTTTAAAAGTGGTTAGGGATGTTGACAGAAATTAGCACAGCCGGGGACAGAATCATTAGGGGCTCGGATATGTTTTGTCAAAAAAAAAAATTCAAATATAATTAATTCGTTTGATGTTTTTTGCCCTAAACAATTGATTTTTATTTCCTTTATATTAACTCGTGGCGTCTGCTTGCTTGCAGTCAACAAAAACCTTGGATCGATTTTTGACCTTTTCCCGTGATCTAATCGAGCTGAAACTTGGCAAGTAGACTCGTTTAAATTTTCGTTAAAAAAAAATAATTATAGTATTATTTCGGATTTTTAGAAATTTTATTAGTTTTTTCAAACTTGAATCATTAGAAAAGTTTGATTAGCAACGGCGCGGCGGCCCGATAACGTCACGGAATATTTTCTGAATTTGAATTACTCCGTCGGTATAATAGGTACATCACTACGAATTTCGAAAAAATTTTGATGCTGGAAATTCATAAGCTACGATATTGATGATAATTGAATCTATCAAAATCTTGACATCTCAAAACATCTGACATTTTAGAAATATATTAAATTTCTGTAAGTTTAGTGTTACGTTACATGTTTTAATTCGTCTTTAATTATTGTTATATTTTACATAGAAAGGGAGTATAGTAAAAACTTGGTTTTTATGTGTTACTTTTAACTCGTAGCGTCTGCTTGCTTGCTTGTCTGTTGAAAAAACTTTGGATCTATTTTTAACCCTTTTCCCGTGATCCAATCGAGCTGAAACTTTGCAAGCAGACTCGTGGCGACGATAAAAATGATCTGTCAAATTTTCTTTTTAAAAAAATAATAATTATAGCATAATTTTGTATTTTTCGAAATATTTTATTACTCGCTTTTGTGGCGTCGCCCGACTCGAGCCCAACGCGTAAGTTAAGCGCCAAACTTGTTTTCACTAGTAAATGGGAAATGGAGTATAATTAAAACTCGGTTTTTATGGGTTAGTTTTTTACTATTTTAAAGACCGTTTAATCAGATTTTTAAAAATCTGGAAAGATAGAAGTATCAGCAAGATTGAAGTTGTCAGTCACTCCCTTTCTTTTAACTCGTAGCGTCTGCTTGTCTGCCGAAAAAACTTTGGATCGATTTTTAATCCATTTCCCGTGATCCAATCGAGCTGAAACATTTCAGAATGACTCGTGGGGACGATAAAAATGATCTAACCATTTTTCATTTAATTTTTTAAAAAATTGTTATAGTATAATTTTGGATTTTTCGAAATTTACATACAAATGAGAAAGGAGCCCGAGGCGTGGAGAAGGCGCGAAACCTGTTTCAACTAGTCTTACTCGAGCCGCGGGTCCGATCGGTCGGCTATATGTTGATAGAATATCAAATAAGAAAAAATACAAACGAGAAAGGGAGTATAATAAAAACTTGGTTTTTATGGGTTAGTTTTTTTACATAGGTGGTACAATAAAACATCTGGAATAAAGACACATATTTTAGCTATCTCTATGAGAGTATGAAACTCGTCGATAGAGAAGAAGTATAGGTATAAATTCGTGATAAAAATGACTAAATTACATAAGTTAGCAGGTGTAAAGTATATAGAAAATACCCATAAATTTGACACAAAAATAGGGGTGAAAATATTAAATACTAATAATAAAGGTTTAAAATTGAATAATTTAGAGATTTTTTACATTAGGGAGGCGGTGAATAATAGAGTACCTCTCATTAATAACCAAATTAATTTTCCATATAGCCCTTTGTTTAATTTAACGTTCACAAAAGATGTGGTAACATCCACTTTAGACCCCGCCCCCTCTCACTCTCTCTCGTTAGATTCCTGAATTGTTCAGTGCATGCTTGTCTATGACATGACAAGAATAACACGCAAGTGATCAATAGTGGTGATAGTTTTACAATACTATGGTTTGGGTGTATATGAATAATAGAGTACCTCTCATTAATAACCAAATTAATTTTGTGTATGAATAATAGAGTACCTCTCATTAATAACCAAATTAATTTTCCATATAGCCCTTTGTTTAATTTAACGTTCACAAAAGATGTGGCAACACCCACTTTAGACTCCGCCCCCTCTCACTCTCTCTCGTTAGATTCCTGAATTGTTCATTGCATGCTTGTCTCTGACAAGAATAACACGCATGTGATCAATAGTGGTGATAGTTTTACAATACTATGGTTGGGGTGTATTGTCTTGTGAATATAGTAGTGTAGTGTTGGTCCTGACGAAGAGAAGGGTACGTCTCGAAATCGGTAGACCGTAAATCTGGTAGTGGTTTTTACTAAGTTTACTAACATTCTGTTATAAATACGCATTAATCTAAGTAATACAAAATTAAGTTTGGTACAAAACATTTATTCAATACAAAGTAAAATATATTTAGTAAGAAGTAGTAGCTTTGAAATTCTGTTTTTATTTAATGGCAAGTTTGTGGTGGATGGTGCAGATGTTGACATTCTCAAACAGTCTCATGATTATTTACTTCTAGTAGGTATCTGTATAAAGTTTTTTGTTGTTATTAAATCTTGGTGTTTTCAGGCTAAGCAGTTAAGCAACCTTTTTCAATATACACACGTCTCTGGAGCCTTTTATGTTCGCTCGCAGTGACTTGTAAGGTATCATATTTCCAATGGTGGAGAATGCGCCCGAAGTACTCGCATCTTCTTCGTTTAATGTCGTTATTAGGTCTCTTATTTACTCTCAATGCATGTACATTGGTAATGTGGTCATCTCCGCAGTTCTTTGGCGTGCATAGCTATATCTCAAACGCCTCCAGCCTTTTAATAGTGGCCGCATTTAACGACCAAGACTAGAAAAGCACTAAGAAGTAGCATTTTATCGCTACTTAATTTTAATATAATGATATTTAATTATATTTTACTGAAATGAACTTAGTTCGGTGTGGTTATGAACTTTATTTATTAACATATAACATAAAAGCTAGCAGACAGTATCGTGAGCATACTGGAAAAAATGATTAAGTAAAATTTTTGCGGTTTGGAGTTTTTACTAGAAAAAATAAACAAGTCATCTTGGTTCTGCCGAATTAAAATCTGCATATAATCAAGTCATTCTATGAACATCTTCTACGTAAAAAATTAGCCTTGTCACTTATGAGTACATTCTTGGTGTAGTGGTTATTACCCTCGTCTAGTGATTCAGTCTGTCAGTTGGTTCGAGACACTTTCAAGTACAAGGTAGTCCTATTTTCATAGAAAAAACGTTTAACTTAATTTTAAAATGATAGAATATTGATGCGACACGTATTCCATGTTCGCGTCTCTATGTAAAATAATAATAATCCAATATTGCTAGATGCTCACTTGAAAAACTCTATCCAAAAACTATTATAACTTGTCTTTATAAAACCTAAATTTGGATACAAACAAAATTTTTGAATTGGTTGCTTTTCCCAGCAAGCTCACGATATAGGTATTATAAAACGCTCAGATTCAATTTTAGTCTAGAAATTCAACAGCAAATCAACACAAAAAATTAAGTTTAGATTATTATCATTGATATAAATTAACTTTGTTAAAACCATTTATTTACTGAAAAAATTCAACATGTTTCGAAGCCAATGGCTTCTTCGTCAGGATAATAATTTGTTGTCCTGACGAAGAAGCCATTGGCTTCGAAACATGTTGAATTTTTTCAATAAATAAGTGGTTTTAACAAAGTTAATTTAGATCAATTATAATTATGTTACCACAAAATAAATTTGCTACATTTGAAGAAGAAGTAAATTATTATCATTCTTGCTAGGATTCCCAATAATTATATTAGGTCCTTACA
The DNA here is from genome assembly GCA_016648135.1 of Agrypnia vestita. Lineage (NCBI taxonomy): Eukaryota > Metazoa > Arthropoda > Insecta > Trichoptera > Phryganeidae > Agrypnia > Agrypnia vestita. The sequence goes on from JADDOH010002171.1 coordinate 64,532, forward strand.
TATGAAATTGGCGTTTTGCCGTACTCGCAAATTTGATCTCAAATATCTTCTCTTTGGTTAGGAATTCCAAATCCAAATTTATGCAGCTATTTACTCATGTATTTGTGTTTTGAAAATTATAATTCATTTGTTTTTTTCCTCAATTGTTTTTTTCTTTGCGTCACTCAGTTTACAAAATGAAAAACTTGAAATATCGCGTTATTTACGAGTACGAGTTCCACCGTGGCACCAGTGCTGCAGAAACGGCTCGAAGGATTAATGATGTGTATGGCGACGGTGCCGCAAAAGAAAACAAAGTGCGTTTTTGGTTCCAACGTTTTCGTTCTGGAAATTTCGACCTGCAGAACAAGCCCCGTGGACGGCCGGAGACCAAAGTTGATAATGAAGAATTGAAGGCTATTGTGGAAGCGGATCCATCGCAAACCACATCCGAGTTAGCTGCAGGCTGCGGTGTTAGTGATAAAACTGTTTTAATCCACTTGAAGCAAATTGGTAAGGTGAAAAAGCTTGAAAGGTGGGTACCTCACGAATTGAGTGAAGCAAATCAACAAACGCGCGTTGACTGCTGCGTTGCATTACTCAACCGGCACAATAATGAAGGGATTTTAAATCGAATCATTACCTGTGATGAAAAGTGGATCCTGTACGATAATCGGAAGTGCTCATCGCAATGGCTGAACCCTGCCGAACCAGCCAAACCATGCCCCAAGCGAAAATTGACTCCAAAAAAGTTACTTGTGAGCGTTTGGTGGACTAGTGCTGGTGTCGTTCACTACAGCTTTCTTAAATCTGGCCAGACGATTACGGCAGATGTCTATTGTCAGCAACTGCAAACCATGATGGAAAAGCTAGCTGCTAAACAAACCGAGGCTGGTTAATCGCTCTAGGCCACTGCTGCTTCATGATAACGCTAGACCACACACTGCACAACAGACGGCTACCAAATTAGAGGAGCTTCAATTGGAATGTCTAAGACATCCACCGTACTCTCCGGACCTTGCCCCAACAGATTACCATTTTTTTCGAAATTTGGATAACTTCTTGCAAAGGAAAAAATTCAACTCCGATGGGGCAGTCCAAACCGCCTTCAAAGATTTTATTGATTCCCGTCCGAATGGTTTTTTTAGTAAAGGGATCGATGAACTACCTATGAGATGGCAAAAGTGCATAGATAGCAATGGTACATACTTTGATTAAATAAATATATTTTAATAAAAAAAAATCGGCTTTATGTTCCTCCCATACTAAACGTCAATTTCATATGTAAGGACCTAATATTAAAACGCGTCACACTAGTGTTTATTGCGTAATGTAATACGCAAGATCTCTTCCACGATCGGAGTCGATCACGCGGAAGATAAAAGCTAAGCATCCAATTAATACCTTCGATGGACCATTCATCCGATGCCTGGTTTGATGCACTCGAGGTATGCGCAGTGTGCACGCGCCCTCTAGATGCAGCGGCGCGCGTGCATTCTCGCATGTACAGTTAGTGACAAAAACGTGGATGCATCGAGATGCACAAACGCCTGTTTGACCTAGAATTCAACAACCGAAACGGACCGTGAATATTTTCGAGAGCTTGATCATCTACGTATTCCAGCTAAATACAGAATTATTTTTGATGTTTACAGCGTTAACTTTGTGGTTCAAAAAGTCCCTCTATACCAAATCTAATATTCAGGTCAATTAAATTTAACGAATAATCCATTATTTAATATATTATCCATTTCAATGCCTCACTATTGAAAGAAACGAAAGAAACATAGCTGATGCGGTGATGCTATTCAAAATAACACACAATCTAGTTGATAGTCCGGAACTTCTTCAACGAATATCTTACCACATCCCAGCTCGCAATAACAGACATTCACCTACTTTTCATCTCCCCTTTTGTAAGACCAACTCAAAACAAAACTCCTTTATGTACAGATCCACAAATTCATTTAACACAAACTATCACAACATTGACATTTTCAACTCAACAATAAGAAACATAAAACAAACAATATCTATACTACCGCACCCAAACTAATTTGTACATTATATCTTCCCTTCTACTCCCGTCCCACATTCCCCTCCACCCTCTCCACTCGCTATTAAAGTAAGTTAAAGTAAATTATTATATTCAGTGGAAAATTTGTAATTGGCATAATTTTAAAAACCATTGTTTCATATTTTTAAGATTGTTGTTTTGCTATTAATTTTCCCCAAAATAAAATAAATAAATAAACTATTAAACTCCACCTCTCTCCCCCACCACAAATGAGGGCACACTCCCGCCTAACGCTCGACTCTTACAAATTTAATTTATGGAATTTATTGTGCGTCCGTCTAAACGAATATATAGTTCAGTATCGAAACCGGTAGACGTTTGAATATAATCAGTGTGGTTTATACAAAGTTTGGTAGTTTTCTCTAATTAATCAATACAGAATTCACTAAATATGCAATCGAATAATAATAATAATAATATTTGGATAATTTATATAGCGCCGTTTTCGCGAATGTTCACCTCAAGGGCGCTATAACTAAGATTTTTGGCAAAATAGTGAACATAGTACGTATCTAAAAGGAAATATAAGTAACATTTGCAATAACGCAGCTATATATAGCGAGAAGTAAACATTTTAAATTTCAATAATTCTATTTTGAGTTAGAAAACAAACCATTAAAAAAATATATTTCACGCTTTTATAAGCTTGTTGAAATACAATATTAATTTTAACTATAAACAAACTAGAAACTGTCGAGTGAATAGGTAATTACTGTAATTTTAATATTTGGTGACAAAAAAATCATTTTTTTTTTGTTTAATTATTATTTTTAATTAACTAAAAACTTTGTATAAACCACTCGGAGTAACTTAATGTCTACCGGTTTCGACGCCACTGTATGTATCCTCGACAGGACGAAGGCATACTAATTATCTTTGAAAAAGAAGTAATTTTTTAAACGGGGGCGTGGCTACATTTATGGTGGCGGAAGATTGAAAAACGGTCATTAATTATATTGGCTTTAGTGTTCAGGTATTTCTTGATTTCTAAATTATCCAATTTAGGGCCTCTACTCTATGAAGAATCTCAAAACCGTTTTCTTTTTTAAATGTGTGGCCTGTTTCCAAAAGATGATTCGTGAATCCCGAGAAGTTATTATTATTGAGACATCTTAAATGTTCCTTTATTTAAACATTAAAATAACGTGACATTTTATCTATATAAAATGCCAAAAAGTCATTACAATCGAGTTTGAAATGATAAAGTGTGTCGAATTTATCTTAGGAGTTTGTTATGAATTAACCTAAGCTTATATTATTATAAGCTTAGCTTAATTTATAATATCAGACATATGTGTGGCAAATCCATTTATGATAGAGTAAAGAATGCAGATATTAGGAATGAATGTAAATCTGTTATATTATTTATTGAATTGGCGTTAACTTTGTGGAATGACATTATAATTATATAAAATTTAAATTCTAATAAAACTCTAATCAATAACATAATATTTCAAAATTCTTCACCACTCCTTACTTTATTCCCGTTAACTCAAACCCCACCCCCAGTTAACCCCCTCCCCCCAAACATAACACCACCCACCTCTACCAGTACCTTAGATAATTAATTTTACTCTTATGCTTCAGTTTAAATCATCTCCCGTTGATGACAACATCGGTAGTTGTCGAAACTAGTTGTGTAATCATCTTAAACTCATTAGTGGTCTTAGACAAGTAATCTATTTATTTATATATAATTATAATGTAAATCTGATCTTAGCATAATTAATAGAATTAAAAAAGGCTCGCTCAGATGGTTTGGGCATGCTGAGCGAATGAATGAGGAAAGAATGGTAAGAAAGATATATAATGCAAGTGTTGATGGCGCCAGAAAGAGAGGGCGACCGCGGAAGACGTGGCATGTCCCGTAAGAAGCCTGGTGAGCTTGCATGCGAAGATGTATGAATGCGGATGAGGCGAGAGTAAGGCGGATGCGCTCTATCCTCTCTGCCTACCCTTACGGGGAAACGGCGTGATGGTAAGTAAGTAAGTTATATTATTATTATTATTATTTTAGTCACTTTATCTGAAATTTTATTCGTACGTAATATCTCCACCATTGTTCATTGATACTTTTTGGTAAAGTAGGATATAAATTAGGCTTTTATTCTTTCCTTTCTTTTAACTCGTGGCGTCTGCTTGCTTGACGAAAAAACTTTGAAAAGATTTTTAACCCTTTTCCCGTGATCCAATCGAGCTGAAACTTTGCAAGTAGACTCGTGGCGACGATCAAGAAGAACTATCAAATTTTCGTTAAAAAAAAAAATTATAGTATAATTTTGGATTTTGAAATTTTTAATGGCTTTTTCATACAATTCAGTAAGTTGTATGGAGATTTCGACGCATATGGTAGACCCCAAACCCGAAAATGAGACAGGGAGTATTGTAAAAACTTATATTTGACTTATTATTATTTATAAATATTAATTATTTGAAAAACTTATTTTTTATGGGTTATTTTACTCTTTAATAGTTGTTTGAAAATTTTGGATTTGCTGCTTTAAACCAATATTTCCGTCATCCGACAGATGTCTTGACATTTCTCATATAAACTGTGCGCGTCCTTAAATAGGTAGACACATCCCTATCTATTTTGTGCTGGATGTACCTAAAAGAGTTGAAAGAGCACCAGGCTGTAAGCGAATTTGAAGAGTTGCAAATGAGCTGGTTGAACTAATGCGTCTACAGGGGTGAACAGGGGTGGAGTCCTGCGGGGCGGAAGAGATTGTTTTCTTTTATCAGGTGCACGCATGACATGACAGGGCTCAGACGGGCCTTAACCGCCCGAGCGCCGGAGCGCGGATCCGCGCTCCCTAGACACGTATGCGAATTCGGCCTATTTTGCCTGCGTTTATGGGTTTTTAAAGCTTATCATTGGTTATATCTTAAGTTTTTGAATAAATGAACGAGTTCTGCTTGTCAAGTAACCTCATTTGCCGCGCAAACCGGACAAAAAATCATTCCAAATGTCATCTTCGAACCGCGCATTAATTGTGTTAAAAAAACTAACCCATAAAAACCAAGCTTTTATTATACTCTCTTTCTCATTGAATCAGGTTTCGTGCTTATGCACACGTCGGGCCCATTACACATTTGTATTTATTCCCATTTGAAAAAATCGTTAAAATTTAGAAAAACCCAAAATTATACTATAATTATTATTATTTTTTAACGAAAATTTGTTAGATCATTTTTATCGTCGCCACGAGTCTGCCTGCAAAGTTTCAGCTCGATGGGATCACGGGAAAAGTGTTAAAAATCGATCCAAAGTTTTTTCGACAGACAAACAAGCAAGCAGACGCTACGAGTTAGAAGAAAGGGAGTAAAAAGTGTTATTTTTAAATAAAAAAAGTGTTAGTATTCTTTGATATATTTATAACGAAAATATTGAAATACAATATCTTTAGTGTTATTGCTTTCATTTTTTTATTCGATAAACATGTGCATACATTTCTGACAATAAATTTCCTTAATTATTTTCATAATGAATAAGTAATTATTGTAAATTAATTATTGAAATATAGAAAATGAGTAGCTTGTTGGTCTTGTGGTTAGGACTCTCGCCTCGTGATCCAAAGGTCGCGGGTTCGAACCTCACCCCAGATTAGCAAGTTAGTCCTATTTTCATAGCACAAGCGTTTAGCTTAGTTTGAAAATAGTAAGAATATTGATTAGCTTAGTTTGAAAATAGTAAGAATATTGATGTGACACGTATTCCTGTTCGCATCTCTATTTAAAAAAAAATGTAATTATTGAATTCTGTATATTGAGAAACCAGAAGCTGCAACTTTTAAGCGATTATTTCTGATTTTTACATGAATATAACCATCTCAAAAAAGTGTCTAATAAACAGCAATTGTGCGTGAAATTGCGCGGCATCCGACAGGTTAAACTTGCAGGTTTTTGAGTTATGACGCAAACGTAGCGAGGATTTTAATCTCATTTCAATCTGTGTCAGTCAAACCGGAATTTGACTGTTAGTTATCAAATTAATTTCAGTTTGTGGTCATTTTCGGTTGGGGAATTGCATGTTTAATTTTAACAGGCTTTTAAATATTTCAGATTTTACCTTAAAGATAGGTATTACAGTAAAATCTCGATATACCGGACTTCGGGCGGGGGGATGTCCGATAAAACCTAAAGTCAGTTATCTGATGATAAAGATCCGAATGAACATGTCGAAACTTGAAAAGTTTGTTATATTACCTGTTTTTACTTATGTACATATTTAATTCGTGCAAGCATGGACCAAATACAAGACCAAGACCAAATACATGGCCGTAGGATGCACCCAACAAATCCCAACTCTCTCGTGTGGATGTCAAAATTTTGAAACGGTACCAAGATTTACATACCTAGGATCCCTGATAACAAGCAACAGTAACACTACAGAGGAGATCCAGAAGCGCATAGTGAGCGCAAATCGCTGTTTTTTCCGCCTAAAAAAGAAGATAAAATCCAGACTGCTGTCCAGAAAAACCAAGATATTAGTGTACAAAACGCTTATTAGGCCAGTGCTCACGTACGCAGCTGAGACGTGGGTACTAACTAAGAGGAATGAGCGAGCACTGGGCATTTTTGAAAGGAAAATTTTGAGGCGTATCTTCGGACCGGTTCTAGAAAATGACTTTGGCGCAGACGTTACAACAATGAGCTCTATACTCTATTTAAGAAGCCAAACGTCACAAAATTTATAAAACTGGGAAGACTTCGGTGGCTGGGTCATGTGGAGAGAATGTCCGAGCATCAAGCACCAAAGTTCCTGCTGAACTCAAGGCCAATAGGACAAAGGAGCTTAGGAAGGCCAAAACTAAGATGGAGTGACAGCGTCCTCAAAGATATCTCTGCCTTAGAGCTTCGAAACTGGAAGAGCTGGCACTAGACCGAGATGAGTGGAGGAAAATTATTGAGGAGGCCAAGACCCACCAAGGGTTGTAGTGCCAAGAATGATGATGATGATTATTTCGTGCAATTAAAATTCACTCTTTATCACACATTTAACCTTCGGAAGATCGAAAATTGTATTCGGGGCCGAAGCGGGGTATATACAGAACCCCAGTCAAATTTGCATTTCAATGGAGTAAAATGGTTTGAAAATATTCTATAATATTTTTAATTACATTTCTTATACAATACAAACAAAATTCTACTAAATTTGTCATCGCAGTAGTTTTGATGTTTCATAACTCACATGCGTCCGACTGACAGAAGCTTTGCAAGCAGAATGATTAACCTCGTCTTGTAGAATATTTCCGATTGAAATATTTCCTATGAATAAATATAATTTTTTATATTTGACTTTATAACTACAGATTATAATTTTTTTTTGGTATTGTATTATTTTGGATATTTATGAGGATTACAAAAAATACCAGCTTAATACCATCCATAATTGTTAAAAAAACTAGTAGTTACCCGTCAAAAATGACGTTACTTTTACATGTCGGTTCCTTAGGAATAAATATTTATTTATTTATATAAAAAAGAAATGACAAAAAGAACATAAAAAGGAAAAAAAATATTATGAAGAAGTTACGGACGTTCCACGAAGTTTCAGGGACAGACAAATAGACGGACGGACGGATAGACAACGAAATTATTTTTTGGGTTAAGTTGTGTCCCGTTTTGAAACGGGATCGTTAAAATGAGGTTTTAAGAAACAAAACCATCACTGTGCAATTTACTCAGGGTAACGTGTTTTAAAAGGATTTTATCAAAATCATATCAATTCTTTCATCTCCGCTATGGCAATAAAATTAAATACAAATACTTACGTTTATCTCCATGAGGTCAACTGTGCGAGTATAGTGGCGGTTTTTCTTCTGCACCTATCAAATGGTACATGTTAATATTTTTTTATGGTACAAATATTATCAAATTATCCTCAACATGGTTTCTACGAAAGGGAGCACCGTCTAACGTCTGCCACAATTCTTAGAAATCTTTGTCTACGAATAATTCATGTCGTAACGTGGGGCAAATTTTTTCTATGCCTAAGGCAAATTTTTTATTTATAATATTATTATCCTCAAATTTTCATAGATAAAGAGAAAATCGCGCGAATAGGTGCAAGTATTATGTGTAAGCATGCGTATTTGTTTCAGCAGAAAGAAAGAAGAAAAACATCACCATTTTTAAAGCAAACTAAAGCAATTTTATCTTCTTCTTCAAACAGCAAAATTATTTTGTGGTGACACTATAATTATAATTTATAGAAATAAACTTTGTTTACACAACTTATTTTAATATTGAAAAAATTCAACATGTTTCAAAGCCAATAGCTTCTTCATCAGGATAACAAAATTAAAATTAAAAACCGAAGTATGGATAATAAAAATATTAGAAAGTTATATATGGAAAATGAAAAATAATAAAGTACTTACTTAACATGAAAATAAATTTAAAACATAACTATTTGCAAAGAGGACCTGGTTATCTTTTAAATTTATTTTCATGTTTGGTACTTTATTATTATCCATTTTCCATATAAAACTTTTTAATATTTTGATTATCTATACTTCGATTTTTAAATTTAATTTTGTTATCCTGACAAAAAAGCTATTGGCTTTGAAATATGTTGAATTTTTTCAATATAAAAAAAAGTGGTGTAAACAAAGTTTATTTCTATAAATTATAAAGAAATTTTATCTATAACAAGTACGACGTACTTGCTTCGTTACATATTTTTTCATCATAGTACGATTTATTATGAGGTTCCCGATATAAGATTTTTATATGTTAATTGAAAATAAACGATTTGAAAGTTAAATTAAATACAGATGCACTTTTCGGTTTCGGAAACACCGTTACTTCTTCATATTTTGTAATGTTTAGTTTGTAGTTTACCCTGAAGAAGAAACGATTGGTGTTACCAAAAATACAGCGGTTAAAATGAACTGAATGTTGTAATAAAGGTTATTTGAAAAAGTTGAAGTGAAGTGAATTTGTCTTTAATATAATTTGTAATATGTAACCACAAAAGAATACTTGATAACAATAGATAAAAACCTTTGATCTTTAAATAAAATAACTTTTTGTTTAACACCACTTTATTGAGTTAAAACCAACCAACCAATTAACTGTTAATATCTGATCTGAGTTAATATCTGAACCCTGATGAAGACTCAGTTGTGAGTCGAAAATAGTTGGTTTTAACTCAATAAAGTGGTGTTAAACAAAAAGTTATTTTATTTAAAGATATTATGTCTCACCACAATGTGTTTGCTTCGTGTGAATATTTAAAAAACTTTGATTTGAGTGATAATCAAAGTGTTGTCAACTACTGTCTGCCTCTTTTATTTTCCCTCTAACCTAACCCAACCTAACCTAACCAGAACTAACCTAACACAACCCAACCAAGACGATCAGAGAAGCGACCAAGAACAGGGTGTAGACATTTAGATCCTAAATTGCAGCATCGATTTTTCCGTCCAATTATATGTCCATTACTTTATTAGCTTGTATGGAATCCTATAAAGATTATTTGTAGCGTTAACGAGGGGTGAACCGTAGGGGCGCGACGCTTCCTGGCGCACAGACACAGGGGAGGGGGGGGTCTCCGCCACCCCTGCGACGCTCTGAATCACCGCACTGTCACACTCTTACAACAAGTATTGCAATCAGATTTAGATAAATATGTTGTTTAGAAACAACTTAAAACCATTCTCTGGGGTTAGTTTAGTTTAATAGATTTATGATGGTATAATTGGATCGTCGTGTAGATCACAAAGGTACAATTTAAATAGGCTAAGGGCTTACAATATACATAATTTATTTAGTAAGCCTTTCGCCTATTTAAGTATTTATTTTATTTGAGGAATTATGAAATTCTTTACAAATGCTTTATTTATTTAGTTGAATAATGAGGTTTAGGTGTCTACATAATTGTATTAATATATGTTGTGTATAAAGGAAAGGTACCAATATCCAAAAAATTTAAAAACGTGTTTTGAATGCAGTCCTGAATTTTTTTTTTGGATATTGCCACCTTTGCTTGTAATTAGGGAATGCAATCCCGATCCCGCGAGATCTCGAGAAATTTTACGAGATCAATCCCGAACCGAAAAATCGGACGAGATTATCGGGATTATCGGGATTGATCAGCATTTTTTATGTTTTGTATGTTTAATTGTATATGTCTATAGAGCTTTTAGTAAGTACTTAAAACTTATGTTCATGTCATTCAAATAATGAAAATAGCTTTGAATAATATTTGCTGTATTTTATCAACCTAACATAGTAATAAAAACTACTCCATTGACTGATTGGTGCTTGGAAAAACGCCTACAAAAACTTTAATGCAATGATTAATAATGAACATTTTATTAAAGTTACTGATATAAAAATGCAAGGCATTGTGGTTAATTGCTATTCAGCTCTATAAACAAAAAAAAAACAAAAAATAACAAAAAAGGAAAAAAGTATTCGGGATCCCGATCCGTAGGGATCTCGCGGGATTGGAAATTCTAATCTTGAGGGTTCCCGAAAGGGCAATCCCGACTCGGGATTGCATTCCCTACTTGTAATATACGTGGGATATAAAAGCAAGGGTAGCAATATTCAAAAAATTGAAAAACGTTTTCAATGAGGTCACTGAAGATTACCTATTTATAATGTACTGAATTAGAGATTTTATGTATCTATCCATTCCAAAATTATGTTTCTTATAAAATATCGATTTCAGTACATTATAAATTAGTGATTCTCGAAGACTGCATTCAATTTTTTTTGGATATCGCTGTCTTTGCTTTTATATCCCACATAAGTAGTCACTTTTTGCATATATGTACATGTACACTACATATGCATAAATGATATCTAATAGATCTACAAATGAATAGAATCTCTATTATACCTTGAGATAGATGTTCGCCTAGTGGGGAAGATATGAAGCTTATAGAGTTTTTTTTTTTAATAATATAGATGCAAATATGTAATACGTGTCATGTATAGTACAGAGGCTAACTAAGATAAGTTAGTTCTTAAGGAGAGGGGAATGGGTCACAATGTAAGAAAGTCTCCCTCGCGTATGTTTTTTCTGCAGTTAAAATATTTATTCATACATCCCCGAGTAAAGAAGATTTAATTTTTAAAAATTTTGTTTTAAACCTTAATTAAGTAATAATGTCTTCTTGTAATTAAGGGCAAATTATTTACTAAAACAGTATACTTTTTAAGAGAATTTAAATTGACCTTTTCATAATTGACTCAAAAAAGACAAGCGTACTGTGGTAGCTAAACAACGCGATTAAAGTGTTCCCACTGACGAGCGGCATATTCTAGTGCGACGAATATAAATTCTGCGAAAGACGGAAGGAATATTTTAGTATAAATCACGAAATAGTGCTCCAGCTAAAGTTTGTGTTCAAAGTTTCGAGTTTAATAAAAGCTTTCATCGTGGCGAAACCAGTGACAGTATATTAAAATCTGAATAGTATGATGATAGTAATTATTAGATTTCTAATTTCTTGTTCAGTACAGGTTATCTTAAAGTACTCACTACACGCCGCTGCTTGGGGCCAATCTCCTTGGTCACCCTGGAGGCCCCCTTCCCGCTGGTACATATTTTTGATGGGTTGATGTTATGGTGATAACATGACATAAAATTTGTTAAAAAAAACTACAGCCATAAAAGCGATCGGTGTGTCTCCAACCAGCTAGGCGATATTAAATGTGTTTGGAATTTCACCTACGTGTTTATTAGTTCAACACGACGATCGATCAGCAAACTACCCGATCTAATGCATAATTATTATTATTAATTAATATAAATTACAGAAGCCTGACAGAAACGAAGCTATTGGAAAGCATATATGGAAGTCTTCGTTACAGGGCGACCTAGTGCTTATGACCTGTTAGAGCTGGCTTAAGATATAATATTACATAATGCAACGCTCACCAATTTCACCGTAAGAATACCTACATATCGTAATCTATGTATATTACGCTCTCGTTTCTTTCATATATACGAATGGAATATGTTAGAGTCTATGGTCCTTCCCACGACATACTATAGGTACAGTTGCCGGCAAACTTCTTGAAATTCTTTGGCGTAGTGGGGGAATGCGCAGAAAACGAAATTTGGGTCTCGTTGGTGGAAAGATAGATGCGCAAACTTCCCCCCACTACGCCGTAGAATTTCAAGATGTTTGCCGGCTACTGTACATAGGTATGCGTAATCTAACGTATATTTTAAATAATTCGGAAGAATATTATACATAGATTAAAAAGAATGTTAAAAAATATTGATTATATTATTTGTGTATTATCTACCTACTTCTTTTATATGGGTAATTCCACCAACATGTTGGTCTTGTGGTTAGGACTCTCGCCTCGTGATCCAAAGGTTGCAGGTTCGAATCTCACTCCAGACAAGTAAGTTAGTCCTATTTTCGTAGCACAAGCGTTTAGCTTAATTTGAAAATAGTAAGAATATTGATGTGACACGAATTCCGTGTTCACATCTCTATTAAAAAAAAAAATGTTTCAGAAAAACCTTTCTATCGTCAGGGTGTTGTATGGAATTACTCATATAAAAGAAGTAGATAATATACAAATAATATAATCAATATTTTTTTAAATGTCAATCTACAATGTTGCTAAATCAATTGAAAAAAAAAGAATTGCTTAATATTCCAATTTAAAAATGTAGAGGTGTCATTACCAGCTGCGAAATCTATGTAAACTATGTCATTGGAAAAACTATAGATGTCTCTTTCAGTCTCTCCATTCAAATATATGAAAGAAACCGATTTGAAACATATAGGTATTAAAATAAGAGATATTGTGTGAATGTTCTTATGGTTGAATGCTTGCATTGTGTAAATTGATCTTAATCAAGCTCATATAGATCATAAGCCCTGGGCCACCCTGTAGGATTTACATACACCTTTCATGAGGCTCCTTTAATTTACCTTAATTAGTAATTATCCCTAACTAACTAACTAACTAACTAACTAACTAACTAACCATCACGCCGTTTCCCTGCAGGGGTAGGCAGAGAGGATTGAACGCCACACTCTTCTATCTTGGCACACCACTTTTGCTTCGGCCACATTCATACATCTTCTCATACACGTTCTACGGTTGTTGCGGCTTTTAACAGGGCCATCCTCAAATACTTGTAGTACCTGATCGTGCCAGGTCTTTCGCGGACGTCCTCTATTCCTGTTGCCTTCAACATTCGCCTCATATATTTTCTTAACCATCCTTTTCTCGTTCATATGATTATCCCTCGGTGGACAAATTCCATTAATTGTATTCTGAGATCATATACACTCAAAATATTGTGAATAATTAATTGAGTTAGCCGAAGCTCATCAATGCTCGAAAAATCCTATCGTATCGTACCTATGCTTATCAGCAACCTAAAGGAACAACAACAGAAAGAAAGAAAAAAAAAAGAAGAAAAAGAAAAGTCATGTTTAATTATAACAACCGATGTTAAGTAAAATATTTGGAAAACACTGGTCTGCGTACCCCTAGAAGCTCCACAACTAGTATTCAACCATCTACGATTAAACCCCGTCAAAAAATGAAGAAAACTCATTTCTAATGTCTCCGTACAATCTGATATCATCGTTCTTGTCTGGTACACCTTCGACCGCGTCTCGTTATAATCTCTGATCGGAAAATAATTCACTTTGATTAGCATCGATATGTTAAGTAACACATTAATGTTTCCATTAAGCTCCAGACGGAAGAAAAAAGATCACATTCGGCGGAACAATATCACAAAGGATGTGAGGTACGCGGTGAGATCCGGCCGCAGATTATTTTCATTAATTAAAATGTATATTTACTCTTTGTCGGCCATTTTCAGCATTGCTTCCAGGCGTAGTCAATCGATATAATAAAAAAATAAAGTAACCCATAAAAACCAAGTTTTTAGTATACTCCCTTTCTTTGTAAAATATAACAACAATTAAAGACGAATTAAAACATATAACATAACACTAAACTTACAGTAATTTAATATATTTCTAAAATGTCAGATGTTTTGAGATGTCAATTTTGATTTTCGAAATTCGTAGTGAAGTACCTATTTTGTCTACCCACGGAGTAATTCAAATTTAGAAAATATTCCGCGACATTATCGGGCCGCCGTTGCTAGTAATCAAACTTTGGTAATGGTTCCAATTTGAAAAATCCATTAAAATTTCCAAAAATCCGAAATTATACCATAATTATTATTTTTTTTTAACGAAAATTTGATAGATCTTTTTGATCGTCGCCACGAGTCTGCTTGCAAAGTTTCAGCTCGATTGGATCACGGGAAAAGGGTTAAAAATCGATCCAAAATTTTTTCGTCAGATATGCAGACAAGACGACAAGCAGACAAGCAGACGCTACGAATTAAAATAAAGCGACTCAAAACAAATAAAATGTATAATCCATCGTATCTTAAGCCTTTGATTATTATTTTTCACTGTCACGCCATTACTGCTGAAGGTATACTATGTAAAATGGGTAGACGCTACAGCATATTTGTAGACATCTATGAATAGAGACAGTAGATTTATCTCATTTAGTATAAGCAACACAAAAAATGAAGTATTAATAATTAAATTAAGAAAGTCAATGATATAATAAACTGTAGATACTTTACAAGCGTGAAATCTTCGCCTTGTAAGTAAGGTAATTGCCTTACTTGCATTCGTTATCGAATGGACCTTCTTTATGATCGGGCGCGACGCTACGCGGAAAAAGGAACAGAGTATCGTCGGTGTATCGTACACTATTGTAAGAATGAGTATGTTATTTTAGTCACCGTGACTTCAAATTACCTGAATTTTACATAATTGCTTGATTATGTGATTTGTTGTCTCTTTCAATGCAATATTTGCTACATATGAAAGCCCGCTAGTATGGGAAGAACGTGTCTATATTATAATACGTTAATGAAGGAAGTTTTGAATTTTTTTCCACTATTTTTTGTTTTTAGACCGTACCGGTTTCACGGTCATCTTCAGACTGGTACATTATTCTCTTAAGCTAGGGAATTTATACAATTTTAACACAAGGGTGTTTAACATTGAGTCCTTTTTTTATTGAAAATAAAATAAAGACATGTTACGGTATAATTATATATTACATTTTTTTTTATTGTTTATCTGTCCCCAGAAAATATAGACTTGTGTTTGGGGAGAATTGTACACGATGCTTAATATCTATTTTCACCCCTATTTCCAGTTAAACATTATTACAGGTATTTTTACAATTTAACTGATTGTTGACACCTTAAGTTGAGTTCCTATTTATTGGGTAAGTGTTTCTATTACTTAATGAATTTTGGAAATAACAACACTGTATTTCTCTTATTATTTTCATAAAACTTGGAAGTAATTTAATTAGTATTACATGACTACATATATACCATACGTGTAGATATCACATATGGCATGTCGTCGCTGTATATATAATTAAGCCTATGTGCCGTTTTAGTACATTCTGAGATAAACGAATGAAACTGTTTTAAAAATAATTGCACAGACTAGATTTATAAAAAATATTTTAAATAATTACTAAGCAGACTTGCCAGATGAACGGCAACGTTTTTTTTTAGTATATCTCTATTATTTATATGAAAAATTGACAAATTGATTCATTCATCTGAGAATGTATTAAACGGCATATAGGCTTAATTATATATACAGCGACGATGTAGTCATGTAATACCGTGTTGAAACTCATTGTTTTGAAACGGTTGAAAATATTGTATAATTTAGAGATAGATTAAGACGATAAACAGTTCCTAGTTCCACGTGTATGTATGTGGTATATTGTGTGAATTAGGAAGTTGATATAAATATAGGGTGTAACTAGTCCACAATACTTTACAGATGGATTGCTCCCTACATTTTGAGCTAAAATATTTTTTTAACAATATTTTTATATGAAAGTATGTTCTAAGAACACAGTTACTGGATTTAGTCCCCAGAGGGTGATTAATTGATTAAAGATGAATTGTAGAAGTCTCACGAAGCTATTTATGTATGAGAAAAGTAGATGGCTCAGGACTTACAACCTATACGAGCTGGCTTAAGTGATCGCTCTACGCAATGCAACGTTCACCAATTCCATCGTTATTGTATTAAATAAGCGAGTTACATAAATAGTATATACAACATTCCAAGATTGATAGAAGTGTGGTGGATCTTGGGTGGAATCGTGAATGTTACATTGTGTTAAGTGATCACTTAAGCCAGCCTTATGAAAGGTCGCGTTAGCCCTGTAGATGTCCAAAAATGGTGTTTGAATATTAATTATATTTTTATTACAATTGATCGCTAATTTTCTAAGATATCAAGTTTCTTTCCTTTTTTTACTTCCTTTCTTTTAACTCGTGGCGTCTGCTTGCTTACTTGACGAAAAAACTTTGGATCGATTTTTAACCCTTTTCCCGTGATCTAATCGAGCTGAAACTTTGCAAGTAGACATGTAACGACGATCAAGAAGGTCTGTCTAATTTCCGTTAAAAAAATAATTATAGTATAATTTTGAATTTTTCAAATTTTTAATGGTTTTTTATACAAGTTGTATGGAGGTTCAGACGCATATGGTAGACACGAAACCCGAAAATGAGAAAGGGAGTATTGTAAAAACTTGGTTTTTATGGGTTACTTTTTAAATATCTTAAAACACTAAGTGATTGATTGTAACAAAAATGTAATTAATATTAAAATACCTAATAATACCTCCCCTCTTCTGTGCTTAGTGACCCCGCCCCTACACCCATCCCACTCTAATCTCCCTCCACTTATCACGCTGTTCTCTGGCCTAAAACTTTGTATTAATAATATTACTGAAGATGAGTCGGCATTGAAAACGTTATACAATAAATAGTATAAGTAAACAGTGTTTTAATTTTTAACCTAATTTAAAATGGCCGTTTACAAAGTCACACAGGAAAACTTCAAAAAATTACACTATTTTAATTTTTATTTTTGTCCGTTTGCAAATCTGCCATTGAGGTTTTCTGAACTTCTCGCTATCAATAGTTATAAGGTTTCCATTGAAACTGAAATTCTCTCGTGGAACGGCGAGAGATGTGGGGTGCGCTGCAGAGAGGGAGGAAACCATTGAGAACAGGGCTGGCGAATACGTCTGCTTTGTGGGAGCAGCGCGCTGACTGACGTGCCTACAGCCGCGTGCGTCTGTTTCGAGACTCCTCAATAATCAAATAATCTTTATCTTCAAATATAGCAAATTTATTTTGTGGTGACATAATTATTATTTATATAAATTAACTTTGTAAACACCACTTATTTATTGAAAAAATTCAAAATGTTTCGAAGACTTCTTCGTCAGGATAACAAAAATAAAATTTAAAAATCGAAGTGTAGATCAAAATATTAAAAAGTATGTAAAATATATGGAAAATGATAGACTATTTGCAAAAAGGACCTGATTATTTATAACATTCAATTTACTATTTACACTCTTTCTTATTTCCAAAATTTCTAATTTATCAAATTGTGATTTTGATAATTTGTACGTAAAATTTGTAAACCCTTATTAATATCAAAAGAATGATCCATAGCCAAAAGATGGTTAGAAAATACGGATTAATTATTACTATTTAAACATCTTAAGTGTTCCTTAACTCCATCTTCAAAATTTCTACACGTTTTTCCAATATATATAATCTTTAAATTGGATTTATTTATTAATACGAAGTATTAACAAGTTCACAACAAAATCTTGAATTATTTTAACTAAAACTCTATTATGAACGACTCCTGTAAGAATATAATTTCAAATCCTAAAGTGCCAAGCTAACCAGCAGTGAGGCAGAAAAATAAACAATAAACAAAAAAGTAAGAAACGAAATATGAAAAATAATAAGCACGTAATGATAAATACCAGGGGCGTGCAGTGGGAACATGACTTTTACGTAACTAATTATTTTGAAAAAAATCAGAAAACAACATGTATTTCTTAGTACTTCTGTCACAATTGTTATCACAGCATTCATATTATGATATATCATAAAAATCTGTAGCAAAAATATTTTATTTCTATTTTTTTTCCAAAATATACGTTTACATAAAGTCATGCTTCAATGTTCCCACTGCACGCGCCTGACAAATAACTGTCAAAGCAACACTCTTCCAGACATCGCATTCTTGATAGTATTATATTTGAACTCAAATTGAATATATCAATACTTGTACGGTTCACTATAAGACCTACCTGCTCGTAAAATTAAGATGTTCCTCTGCGATCTCGTATGATAGGAATTGAAAAAGGATGTGACTGTCGTATTGAATACATAGGGATTGTTATGCTAATTTTTCCCCGTAGATATGGACAGTTAGTTTTACCAGAGATCTTATTAAAAACGTTATATCGGAATATTCTCATCTCAGTTTCAATGGGTGTAGAAGTATTGGATGATTCAATTGTCTTCTACTCAAGAACTTTAAAAGAATTCTCTGGTATCTTTCAATCCTATTAATATACACCAAGTATTTAGTATTCTGATTCTAATTGGGGGTATTGGATAAATTTACTATAGTAGTAGGATTTGTAAAAGGCTTGGGTGTCCTGAGTATAAATCCTAGCATTTTTGTGGCCTTTTTGCATACCGAGTCTATCATCCGTATTATGAAAATAACAATGTCTGGATCTTTAAGATCTTTATCCCAACACTTAATAAACGATAATGAAAATTAAAAGAGTCCAGAGTGGATTTTGTAATTCTACGGCTCAAATACACTGTATTAAAAGATGATATAAGAAAGATTGTTTCTTACAATCGTATTAATTTTTTCATCCACAGCGTCCAGATGAAATATCATGGCTAAACTTGTCATGACCACGTTCGGCGTTACCGCGTATTTCAATCTTCCCATCTTGACATTTGACAGATAGCAATTTACATCTTTCTCCCTCCCTCATAGAAACAAACACCGACGTAAAGCTATGTCTCGTTTATTTTTTATTTTTATTATCGTCTATTAAGTGTTGGGATAAAGATCTTAAAGATCCAGACATATCTGTCAAAAAATGTCAAGGTGGGAAGATTTGAATACGCGGTATAACGCCGAATGCGGTCATGACAAATTTAGCCATGATATTTCATCTGGACGCTGTGGATGAAGAAATTAATACGTTTGTAAGAAACAATCTTTCTTATATCATATTTTAATACAGTGTATTTGAGCCGTAGAATTACAAAATTCGCTCTGGACATTTATAATTTTTATTATCGTCTATTAAGTGTTGGAATAAAGATCTTAAAGATCCAGACATTGTTATTTTCAGAATCAGGCCGTATATAAGTTTATACGAGAGTCTATATGGATTTAAAAATAAGAGGTTCTGTTACTCTCTAAACTTAAGTAGTACTCGTTAAATATAAAATTATAATTAAACCCACGTGGAGGTAACATATTTAAGGTATTAGGTATATATAAAGTATAAGGTAAGGTATTTCACCCAAGTTAATGGTCGTCATAAATAATCTCTACAACGGTACGGTAAATCCATGAATAATATCATAAAATTGCAAAATAATTTTCACGTTGAGAATGTTCTAGTACATCTTTAGTTCTACTGCGTGCCAAAAGATCGTCTTTGTGTGACTTTCCATTATTGTTTTACTGTGAAAAGTGAGACATTTGCAATTGATACATTTTTATTTAAATTGGGTTCATGAACATCCCTTTTAAAATGCGACTGTTTTAAGGGAACGTTTTTTATGTTGGTATGATGTAACCATTAAAAATTACTTTTTTGTCTACCGGTTTCGAGACGTATCCCGTCTCTTCGTCAGGACCACCACTAGCATGTAAATATTACAGCACACCACGTCGTAATATTATTCATATACCAACACCAAAATCTCTTCACATGACTTAAGGCTAACCTAGTGCATGTTAGTCTTTATATGTGAAGAGTATTTTGTGAAGGTGTTGTACTAATATAATATGTATAATAATGTATAATACTATGTATATAAGTATAATAACTAAGTATAAAAAATATATAAAACTAAGTATAATAAAAATGTATAATACTATGGTTGTGGTGTGTAGTGATATTTACATGCTAGTGTAGTGGTTTTCCTGACGAAGAGACGGATTGCGTGTCGAAACCGGTAGATAAAAAAATAATTTTTGATGGTTATATACTAATATAAATAACATTTTATTAAAATATCTGACCACAAAATGAATGCGTTAAATATTAAAATATTAATAAAATGTTACTGTTTTGTAGAAATATGAAAACAATAATTATATGTTGTCACGCTGGTATGCAGAAGAATCACTTTTAATGCGTACGCCTATAGCACTATTTGAATTACGAGAACAAAAAAACAAAATTCTTAAAACCATTATCTCAAAATGTATATTTTGGTAACTTGATAATATGCTTAATGAATATAAATCGGCCCTTGGGATGAGATGTGGGGTGAAGCATCTATTTATCATTCTATTAATATGCCTGTAATCATTTAATCATTAATCATTATTAATTTATTAACACTTAAGGTGTTAAAATAGTAATAATTATTCCGAATTTGTTAACCATCTTTTGGCTATGGATCATTCTTTTGATATTAATAAGGGTTTACAAATTTTACATACAAATTATACAGATTCACAATTTGATAAATTAGAAATTTTGAAAATAAGAAAGAGTGTAAATAGTAAATTGAGTGTTATAAATAAATCAGGTCCTTTTTGCAAATAGTTATCTTTTAAATTTATTTTCATGTTAAGTAGGTACTTTATATTATCATTTTCCATATATAACTTTTTAATATTTTGATCTATACTTCGATTTTTAAATATTATTTTTGTTATCCTGACGAAGAAGCCATTGGCTTCGAAACATTTTGAATTTTTTTTCAATAAATAAGTGGTTTTAACAAAGTTAATTATGTTACCGCAAAATAAATTTGCTACCTTTGAAGAAGAAGTCATTAATTATTCATTTCAATATGTCCAAACATTAACTGTATTTGTAGGTTACGTTGGGTAGTCGCATTGTAAGTCACGCACGTGCTATGCATTTACAAGAACAACCGACTTGTTCTGCATGATCTGTCATCAAAATGTTAATGCCCCGTATAATAAAAAACATAGACAATGGCTGAATGATAGATGCGTAAACTGTTGTCTTTGGACGCATGTAATTAGGTCAAAAGTTTAACATCATTAATCAAAACACTACCAGTCGCCATGCATACGGCACGCCTGTCTAGTTTCAGCGCCAGGTATATAACCAGAGATATATTATACGTGTCTCAAAGATAAATTCATTAAATATATCTATGGAAGAGTGTATGAGAAGATTCAACATATGAAGGATTGAATATTTTTTGAGGGACATCTCTTTTTAAGCGAATATCTTTGTCAAGGCACATTATAGATATCTCACAGAACCCAAGCTTTTTATATGGGAAAGCAGGTATGGATGTCTTTGGGTGTTTATCACTTTACACCATGTAACGTTCACCAATTCTTCCCGCGATTGACCACTACATTCAAATCAAATTTTGGATGTTGTGTTTATGTTATTTATTCAACATGTTTCATATTTCACTTTAACATACGCTAACGCCATCTGTGGTATAGATCATCGGTATACATCACTGGTAATGAGATGTCTATTTTTGACTAGAGTATGAAGCAATATTCTTTTTTATGTGTATATGACATGCATCCGAATTATTAACATATGCACGAGAATACGCCTGAAAATTATTTCATTTTTTACTGGTTCATGGGAATAATAAATTTCATATGTTGCACAAATAACATAACCTTGCAGAAATTATAAAAAAAAATCTGCAGTGTTTTTACTCCCTTTCTTTTAACTCGTAGCGTCTGCTTGTCTACTTGTCGTCTTGTCTGCTTGTCTGACGAAAAAACTTTGGATCAATTTTTAACCCTTTTCCCGTGATCCAATCGAACTGAAACTTTGCAAGCAGACTCGTGGCGACGATCAAGAAGATCTATCAAATTTTCGTTAAAAAAATTTAATAAATTTTTGGATTTTTCAAATTTTTAATGGTTTTTTCATACAACTTACTAAGTTGTATGAAAATATTTCAACGCGTCTGGTAGACACATAACCTGATTATAGTATAATTTTGGATTTTTGAAAATTTTTTATTACTCCCTTTCGTAGCGTCGCTCGACCGAAGCCCAACGTGTAGGTTAAGCGCCAAACCAGTTTACACTAGTAAATGAGAAAGGGAGTATAATAAAAACTTGTTTTTTATGGGTTACTTTTTATAATTTATTTAAATTGTACTGAAGAGAATGAATTCTTCATAATCGATGTAAGTTACTTTAATGACATTTCAAATTTTTGCAAATATATGGTCGTAAGTCAGAAATATTGAAAAAAATGTATTTTAGATAATGCGTATTTCCGTAACTATTAAGGCATTATACCACGGTTGCTGTTTATTTTAGATTCATAATTAAGGCATGTAAAGCAATGTGGACTAGCTATGTGATACCCTATCAAACATAATAATTTCGTTGTCAATCTGTCCGTCCGTCCGTAACTTCGTGTAACGTAATTTTGATCGAATTCCCGGCTAAAAAACCAAATTAAACGCCCGGAAACGCCGCCTAACGCACGTTGCTGTACTAGGCTACGGGAAGACGCGAACCAATGTTCCGTCATTTTTTACGGGTTGCAAATGCTTAGAACAAGTGAACGAGTTTGTGTATTTGGGAAGTATGTTTAGTAGAGACGGCAAGGCTGAGAATGATATCGAAAGGAGAGTGACTGCGGGAAACAAAGTTAATGGTGCACTAAATGCAATTATGGCCAATAGGAATCTGTCAAAGGAAGCAAGACTAGCGGTACATAATGGCGTTCTAGTGCCAACCCTTATGTATGGAAGTGAAGCCTGGAATTGGCAAAAGAGGAATGAAAGGAGACTGAATGCGGTGGAAATGCGGTCACTAAGACGCTTGTGTGGAAAATCTTTGGTCGATCTATCGACTCACTCTAGTGAGGAATGAACAAATTAGAAGTGAATGCAATGCTGGCTGTAGCGTGGTAGATAGAATAAAGAAAGGAGTACTCAGATGGTTTGGTCATGTGGAACGTATGAACGAGGAAAGGATGGTTAAGAAAATATATGAGGCGAGTGTTGAAGGCAACAGGAAAAGAGGGCGTCCGCGAAAGACCTGGCACAATCAGGTACTACAAGTATTTGAGGATGGCCCTGTTAAAAGCCGCAACAACCGTAGAACGTGTATGAGAATATGTATGAATGTGGCCGAAGCAAAAGTGGTGTGCCAGGATAGAAGAGTGTGGCGTTCAATCCTCTCTGCCTACCCTTGCGGGGAAACGGCGTGATGGTTAGTTAGTTAGTTGCAAATAGTGTATTTATTATATGTCCATTTAAATTGCCCTGCACTGTACGGCAGGTGGTACAACTCGCGAATATTTTATTTCTCTTCTCCGTACGCGTATCGAAGCTGTACGAAATGCAACGTCTACCGGCATTCAGACGGGATTTGATTCTCTCTTCTCCGCGGATGCTGGGCGGTAGTTTTTGCTCGCTTTGCAAACTTTTGTTTCTTTTGTAAACAAACCTTTGACTTTCTTTTGTAAACAAACCTTTGACTCGCCTCACTTTTTGCGACCGCAAATGTATCATACGACCTTTTGAGGTATATGTAACTCACCTGCTGTTAGGAAAAAAAAACGGGTGGTTGAAACATAAACCAACTGGACACTATTTTTAAAAAGGTTGTCCCCATTGTCTTGAGAGGGAATTTCACGACATTCAAAAACGAAAAATAAGAAATATTGAGTTCATAAAAATATATAAAAATGGCAAGAATGATTTACAGGGTATCTCGGAGTCTTCTTCGTTCAATTTTGGATACAAAATAATGTTGACAGTTATGGAGATGACATCAAATATTTTCGATTTTCGATGTTTCTAGAGTTAACTTTGTTGTTAGACATAATTATTAATTTTAAGTAAACAACTTTGTATTAAACACTTAATAAGTAACTCTACGTCTACCGGTTTCGATACCACTGTATCTTCATTAGGACGGACGCAATGTGTCAAGTACTTTTCTTGACATATTCCCCATTTCGGCGTCCACTTCTCAATTACCCCCACCATAGCTGCAGCCACGCCCCCATTCAAATATTGATTTGTTTGCTAGAATATAAAATGGATAGTTGTTTGTCCATCCTGATGAAGATACTGTGGTATCATAACTAGTTAAGTTGTTAATACAAAGTTTTTTTAAATTAATATATTTTTTTTCAAAATTTGTATTTTTTTTTAATATTTCTGACTTGGACAATATCTAAAACGTTGGACTATCTCTACAGTTATTTTTTTTGCAATATTTAAAATTCATTCGCCTTAATACAAGTCATTTGTATAAAAGCGAATAAATTTTTAATATTCAACATAAATTACTTTCTTGATAGCGTAACATTTTTCAAAAGACAAGCCAGAAACATTGGGAAAAAATGCAAACTTTGATATCGCTTATTTCGTAACTGTCGACATTTGACCCAAGTGTAGAGAATATTTTCTATTCAAAATTAAATAAAAGAAGACTTCCCTAATTTTTTGACACTACCTAAGAGACGCTTTGTATATTAGAAAGATATTAGACAGATTTCAGAATACTCAAAAATATTTTGGTCCAAATTTCTGCAAGGCTTTAATTATTTAATTTGACTTGTATTAAAGCGAATGAATTTTTATATGGTATAAATTACTCGATGATAAGTCAGAAATATTGAGAAAAAATGCAATCTTTGATCTAGCCTATCTTCATGGCTATTGATATATTTTGGACTCAAAATTTAGGAAGGAATCTACCTGCAAACTATTGTGGAATGGCTCTTTTACACTTTGCATTAAAAAATACTAATGTGTTATTTACTGCCCAGTTTCCCGCTGAATAAAATATATTGCCAGTTAAAACTTGAACAATTCGAGAGTTCTGCAATTAATACAATAATGATTGTGATTATTTTTAACTCTCCGTGAGTAAATAAAGCCAAGAATCGCTATACAGGCGATGGAAGTAGGTAATCAAACGCACGGGAAAAAGAGAAACGAAAAGAAATGTGGATAGAGTAAGTTTGCGCGGGGCGCCGGCTGCAAACTGGTTCGCTTTTCTTTATTTTCATCTGCCGGGTTTATTAATACTATTAATTATAACGTTGCCGGCCCAGGTATTAAATGCGCATCAATTCACCAGACTACACGTGCTTTTGTTGCCTTATTTGTCTGCGAGAACTTCAATGGCAGCAACATTGTTTGCATGCGGAATGAAGGCTAAAATTATTTTACCGCTTGTAAGTATGATGTTCATAATTCATTTAATTAATGGCCCTTACTGGTAGAATTTGCATTACTACATTTACGGTCTACCCACACGATGTCGGCAGAAGATGTATCAAAGTGGTCTGCCGGGGCAGAAGAATGTGGCGTTTTATCCGCCATGCCTACCCCTGCGGGTAAGAGCTTGATGCTTAGTTAGTTTAAATAAAAATTAATTTAAAAAATAATATTTATCTTAATCTCACCAGAAGCCATACAAAACTTGTTACAAAGACCTCGGTTGCATTCAGTGTACAAAACGCCTGTATTCGAGGCATCTTTGCTTTCCACATTAATTCTGTCTTCTGGACAACAAACAACCTTAATATTAAACTAATTACTTGTATAACCATGCGTGAAATAAGCACATCACTAAGATTTCGAAATACCAAAATTTTACATCAAATAATATCAGCAAAATTATATATATTTAGACATAAAAATTTAATAGCCTCGCTATATAAGTAAAAAAGATAACTGAAATTAAATCATTAAATAAGAACTGAAAACACTACAAAAATATTATAAAACTTTAAAAATCTTAATATATTAATAAAAATATATGCTACGTTCCAGCATATAACATAATTATTTTTGTTGAAGCATAAACTTCAGTGAATACAATAAATAGGCATGATGACAGTATTAAAGAATAAGTGATTTTAGAGAAGAAAATATTTTGAAAGGATTCTAAAAAATGATTCAGTTTTAATACATATACACATTGAGATTAATAAGATTTTCAATAAAATAAAATTGTGCAATCCGCCATTTTAACTGTAACACCGGTCAGAGCAATGACGTCACGCCTCAGTTCCCATCACCGTGTCTTTGAACCGTTACCATAGACACAATGCAATGTTTACTGAGGCTTGACGTCACGTAGACGAAATGACAGCTGCGGACGTTTTTGCGCGAAATTAAAAATATGTAGATGAAAATGAAATTATTTGCGTAAAACCTTAGTTTATTACTGAAATAATGTTATTTTCGGTAATAGTAGACGCGTGTACCTAGAATATAGAATGTTATTTCAAAATCTGTCATCATGCCTATTGTAAGTACCCAAACTTTTATACCGTCCTCTTTATAATCAAACTGAAGCAACACCTAGATCTTACCGGGAATCGAATCCCAAAATCCCAGTAAGAGAAGCCAAATGTTACGATTCGAAAATCTTAGACAAGTAATGAGGCAGTAGAGTAAGAAGAGTAGTACAGTAGAGGAGTACCAGACAGTCTTTAATCTCATATTGGAGGGAACGATTTGACCAGTATCCTTATACAAAGTTATGATGTTCAAAACGATAATGCCAACGATTGTTCAACTTGAGAAAGATAAAAAGATTTTTCGAACGAATTCTATTAAACAAAGGGAAAAAGATGTAAACACTATATTTTGTTTATCACATATAATAAATGAAATATTACACAATATAGGATATCTTAGATATATTAGATCTTAAATAAATAAATAATGAATGAATGTTACATACGATTAACTAAGGAATAACCTGAATTGAATAATGTTTGAACGTTGAAAAATTCAATGTTGAAAAACTGTGAATCAAACAATTTAAAGATATAAGTAGGTATTTTAAATAAAGAAGCGAAAGAAGATGATTTTTTTAATCGTGGATGACAAACATAATTGTCATCAAATTAGAAGTACTTACTGGTACAAATGATCTCAAATATCACTGACCTAAGCGATATATTAAAAAATTATCTCTTACCGAAGATGATTTTTTAAGCATCCTTAAATTCTTGTCATTCTTGATGTGGTATATTAAATTAAAAAATCATACTAATTTTATTATTTGATTTGTTTCAAAAATTTCATTCTAAAGCATTCTAAAACAATATAGGTTTAATGAGTTTAAAGATAATAATACATTAAGAATATATATAAAGGTCCCAGTGTACTACCTTGAGGTACTCCATAGGTTTCATAAATTCTTTATAGTTTTCACTGGCTTTATTGAATATTCTAAAAATATTTCGTACATATAAATTTAAAAAGACAGGACATTTTTCTCACGTTAATTCATTTCTTGTACCATGTCCACATGCTTCCACGTCATTGCCGTTTATTAAATTCAATATACGGCATTTAATTTATTGTATTTAATTAGGTGGTAGACGATAGGGTTTATTCATCGAAGGATTGGTTAAATCGCCCGCCTGCGGCGCTCGCATCCGAGCTGGACCTATCCTCTCATCTCGTGATAAATGGAGCCGCAGATATCCTGGCGCATTGAGCAGGACGATATCTCCTATAATCGCCATTCAAGTATCGAGGATGACTAATACAAGATTCGAGAAACATTAATGGGCTACAGTATAACACGCGGAATAATTAGACGTTGATAAAGCGGTACTTGGTATTGATATAAAATAACGAGGGTTATTTATAATGCGCTAATAAATAAATCGTTGCTTCTGCATGAGAACATTTGCAGAATTTATATCTTGTCTACGTTCAAATCTTTCAAGCATCATTCATTATTTAATTAAATCGCCAGTCTGAAAGTCTGGAAAGCTGTCTGTTCACTAGTACGGTTTTAGTTTGACGTCTTCGGACTTGTGTTCTGTAGTTAATCATATTATTTTCATCAACATCAGCAGTGTTCTTAAATTCACAATAACCATTGTAATTCGCACTAATTTTCACTCCCAAATCACTTGTTTCTCATACACTGATACACTCTGCTTAAATCGCTCAGGTTCACACTTCTCGCTTGCCGGTAGGTACTTTCTTGATTTAGTGTCGAACTGGAACCCAAATGCGCTAGCCACACTGCTAGCCACCGCACGGTTTCGTTGTAACTTTTTACGTATACCTAACCCGTGTTTGTGTCGCTTTCTCGATGTTTTCAGAATCCGGTGGACTATCCCAGAGCCTTCTGGTAACTTCCAGTTTTACTGTAAAAGGTGTAGAGTGTTGTGAAATCATCGATTATGTGTAATTATTATTGATCTCGCGACACAATCAATAATTACTTATACCAGTAAATAATACAATTTCTGATTTGTTTGGAGGATAGGAGGTTTCAGCCTCGAGCTTGTTTAATATGCCTATACAATAAAATAATTGATGCATCAAAATAACAAAGAAATGGGTGATATATCAAGACCTGAATTACTGATATCTGTAACTGTCTAAGAAAACTTTATAGGACATTCTTGTAAACAGTACGCAAGTTACGTTCCTAGAAAATGATTGATAGACGCAGACGTTTAATTTTCAATCAAACTAATCCCGAGCTACAATTGAAGTGATTACATGAACATGATTATTAGAAAATTGCCTTAAAAAGGCCTGATAAAATTATGTAAGATATTTATATTGAACTTTGATCAAATAAGTAATAATGCAATATTAACAAATGAAATTTTGAATGTGAAACAATTGAAATATTATATTTAGCGTTGGAAGTTCATTATTAAAAGAATTTAATTAAAACACTAGACAATTTGATTAAAACACCGATATAAGAAGCGTGGAGGAACATTACCAGGCAGTGCAGGACAAAGAGACCTTCGCTAGAGTGATCGGGGGGACCTGATAGCGCATGCAAAGAAGAAGAAGAAGATTAAAACACCAAGTTTTAATCCACTGTATGAGCAATAATATGTAAGCCTAAGCGCTTTCAATGGAGACACCCGTCATCATTAGGGACAACATTATAACTTCTGAGAATTTCTAATGTTGTCTCTGAGGATGTATCTCCATTAAAAGCGCTTAGGCCTACATATTATTACTCATACCGTGGATAAAAACTTGGTATTTAAATTAAATTGTTTCAATTATGGAATATCAATGGAATAATATTCCCAAAGCAATAGCTCACTATACTGATTGTTTTTAACATTTTGTCTTGATCTAATTTGTACTCCAAAATTAATCCTCATTTTAATTCTGAAGAGTTTGAAATCATACTTATTATAATACCGTGATTGGGCTCTCTCATAATATGTATTAGTCCTATTCCTGGATGCGCTAACTAGTACCAAACATTAGCAAAAGTACCCAGTATTACCGGATACCAATCAAATGCATTTACCTACTACAAAAGGAATTTTGCTCTGTCTAATTTTAGTCTGCTTAATAGCATGTAATATTGTTACTAATTTCATAGAAAGTGCAGCATTTTTCCATTTAAAATTGCACAAGATCTTAGATCTTATACAGCATAATGGCCTGTTATTTGTATCTGAAGTCTAATTAAGACGAAACAATGCATTCTTGTGGGTGGCTCTTGGGAATATTTTCCCAGTCGAAGTAATTATTGCAGGAACGCACAATGAGCTCATGTCGGACGTGCATTATCCTGAAGGATGGGATCCGCACGTACCTCCTTCACCCTCGGGTATACCTGGCATCAGCTCTGAAACCAGGTTCACTGGCCCTTGCTAAAATATGCGAAAGCATTACGAAAACGTTTTTCGGCCGTCTTGAATTCATGTTTTTCATTCTGCCCTAATAAACAATCCCTTTTGATATCGGTTCAGATAAATGGCACCTATTTGCATATTTTATTATTTTATTAAATGAGTACCTGCTTCAGAGCTTGGACCATTAAGTTCAATTAGCGTTCCCACGAGATAACGTTTACAAACTGTATATTTATTTTATATCTCTATTTCTATTTCTGTAGGCTGCAATCCATATATATTTTATTTTATCAGAAAATCTCAATTGAAATAATTATATTCCCAGAGCCGGTTATTATGAAAAGCTCTATCCGAAGTATGTAAAAAAAAGTACTTTTAATTATCTTTGTATAAATCACATTAAATGCATCCGTCCTGATGAAGATACATTGCAGTCGAAGCCAATTGATTTAATGTGATTTATACACATGTATAATTATAATTAATGTTAGTTTGTAAAATTAATAAAAGAGGATATTTGATTATATTTAATGGAGAAGAGTTGACCGTCAAGGGTTAATATGCAGATCAGTTAGCATTGTAGGATTTTTGGCGGGTTCGTTGTGTTGGAAAAGATTCCCGCCCGTCCGAGAGAATCCTCTCGTGTCAGCGTGTGAATGAGATGTGTAGAGGCAATAATGGAGCAAATCAGTACAGGGTGCAAAAATTGATATTCAAGGTTGAACGTTTGCAATTTATTTTCATAATTTACAGGTCGTGGTTACGTACAAGAAATTTCAAATCTGAAAATCCCAGGCGTATTCAGTCAGTATATTGAAGCTAAAATTGTACGTGAATATACATTTTTGAAAAAAAAAATAGCTAAATTAAATTTTTACCAGGAAGTTTATTACAATATATTTTAATTTGAATCATATGATAATAGCTGTGATACAAATATCGTGATATACACATTTTTAGTTCATGTTTTCAGATTTTCACGGCCAATAAGTTTTTTTAGATTTTTGGAATATTCTGCCGTGTATATCTGACTAGAATATTTTATAGAATATCCCACAAAACTAGAATATTTTATTTCGTAGAAATTATAGTAAACTTTTATTGTGACTGTGCTGAAGTTAACAAATCCACTCGTGAATTTAGTACCTACGTAAAAAAAATTACAAACTAATTACCTACCTACACAAATTACAACGCTTTTCTAACAAATAAAATTTAGAAATTTCATGAATGTCATCCTTTCCTTTATTCCCAGTGAATTGTACACGAAAGATAACGTTTACTCATAACTATGGGCGTACATATTACACCGATTTGATTTTTTTAAATTCGATGGTAAAATTATAAAAGCGGGCTTAATTCAGAGCCTTGGCGTACTGCCGAAGTAACACAAATTGATAATTTTCCACACTTTGATTAATATCAATAAATAAACGTAACAACAAAGGTTCGGATTATATTTCTCGCCAAGCCTTGAAGAGATAAATGACCGCGAGCATTTATCATTAACAGTGTCGGAAAAAATCCAGCATTAATCTCAATTAGCGCGCGAGTGTACCAAATCTATTACGGCCGAATTCCAGCCGCCCTGGCGTACGGTTCTGTGTTATTATTTCGTGTTGCCCATTTGTCTTCTGCCGTGTAACACTTGTGTCAATCAGCATCGCCGTCACGCCGGTCGTGGAAGCTGTGAAATATTACCGCACGGGAAATTAGTCGGGTTAGCGCTGGTCGGCTATCAAAGATTGGACCGGGTTGCGAGTACGACGAAGACGCCGAAGACGTACTCGAACATTGCATCCAAATAATTGAACAATCATTCGAGAATACTGTCAAATTTTCACGGTATCTTGAAGATGCTTTTATATCTTATTTAGGTCAAGTTATCAAATTACTGAATTACACTCATCTTCATCCCCTTGTCCTAGTAGGGTCGGGGACCCAAAGATTCGACAAGATGTTTCCATGTTCCTCTGTCTTGCGCTGCTTCTGTATATCTGTATGAGTCAACCAGTCTAGACCCATTCTGTTTCAGTACACATTTTTCTGTTGCCTCTCCCAGATTAATCTGGGGCTACCCTTCCTTCCGGGGTTACCAGGAGGATTCTTCTCAAATTACTGAGCGAAACATAATCAAAAAAACATCGAGACTTAAGTAAATCTCATAGATTTACTGTAACCTCATCAGAAATCGAATCCGAAACCCACCGAAAATCAGACGCCAGGCAGCATTGTTTATTTCTAAAATATTTTGCTTCCCTTGTTTCAGTCTTAGCCTTCAGGATTGGAGGTTTAATTTCTTTCGGACATTTCTTTAATCAAATTTTTTCAACTTTACAGTGGATAGCTAGGTCCATGCAAGGTTTGTAAGCGTATAGTTTTGTGTAACGTCCACTGAAAGGGTTCGGGTTCGCTCTCCTAACATTTTTTTTTTTTAAGAAGTTGACATACTCTCACGCATATTCGCGTGTAAGTCACGGTGTGAAAATCGCCCGCCACGCACAACCGCGTTGTCTGTATTTAATACATTCGTGGAATCAGTTTGTCGCCGGGCGTTATGGGGGGATCCATTTTGTTGTGTAAACTTTTGAAAATAGGTATAATGGCAATGAAATTGTAAAATAATATTAAGCCTCTAAAATACAAAAGTCTAACAGAGTGTTAGTTTAATTAGTAAAAACCAATACCAGATTTTAGGTCTGCCATAACCATAGTACTGTTAACCTTTCACCAATATTTATCACATGCGTGTTAATCTTGTCAAAGTGTATGCGAAACCGGTAGACCTTAAATCTGGTAAATGGTTTATACTAATTTAATTAACACTCTGTTTTAATGTCTAACCACAAAGTTAATGCTTTAAATATTAATAATAATATAAAAGCCTTAAGTACCCTTAAAGGTGACAAATAGAGGATTTTAATGGGGTTTTTTTGACCACCATAAATTTCAAATTCGCAGAGCCGTATAGTGCTCTTATATTTTTTTAACAGTTTGAATTACAAAATTTTACGCAGGGAGGCTTCTTTAAGTAATTGGTTTTGCTTTTATGTACAGCGCCGTCCTTATTCAGATCCTTATTCAGTCCTCTGATTGGTCCACCGTGTTCTCCTTCCTGACACTTTTTCTCACCACTACCAGCTTTTACAGTGTCATCGCCTTTTCTCACTGTGTGACCATTAAACATCAGATATCTCAAGAGGTGAGTTGAAAATTAAATTTGTTTTAGTATGATGGCTTCCTTCACAGCACTCCCTAATTGCGAATCCAGGATTGATTACAGAAGCCTCTGCGCGATGCATAAAACGACCTCGTAATGGTCGCGTTATCAGGGCA
Organism: Agrypnia vestita; assembly: GCA_016648135.1. Classification (NCBI taxonomy): domain Eukaryota; kingdom Metazoa; phylum Arthropoda; class Insecta; order Trichoptera; family Phryganeidae; genus Agrypnia; species Agrypnia vestita. The sequence goes on from JADDOH010002171.1 coordinate 97,665, forward strand.
AAATTTTACGTACTCGGAACCCGCATAAAAATAATGGGTGGTACTAAAAATATTCCTTAAATTCGGCATTCGTTTTTGTGCACCTTAAACAAATGGGATTTTTAGTGTTATACTTAATTTTACGGCGCGGCGGGCGCCTAGTTCCAACACTGCCGGTGCATGTAGGGCGCGTCTTCCGGTGTCAGGTAGACCTGAAGAGATGGTGTCGGATGGATGCTGCGGAAGTATTTTACTGGTTCACCGTATGATGGACTCATATTTGTCTTCACTGAATGTGAAAATGTAGGCGTCATTATGTTCCTACCTTCATCCGATATCAAAACAAATCTGTTGTTATATTATTATTATAAAAGTCTCGTGGGCTTGATTTATTGACACTTGCGATAGATTTATTGGTAGACTGATTTCAATTCGTGTACACGGTAAGTAAATGCTTAATCCATAAACAAGATATTGAAACAATTTCATAGGCGTTTATGGCGCCAGAAAGAGAGTGCGACCACGGAAGCCGTTAGAAGCCTCAACAACTGGCGAACTTAATGCGAATATTCGCATGCAAGTTCGCCGGTTGTATGAACAGAAGAGTGTGGCGTTCTATTCTCTCTGCCTACCCCCACGGGGAAACGGCGTGATGATAAGTAAGTAAGTTCATAAAATATGTCAAATAGAGGCAGTGAATGGTATCCACCGCTTACCCAGGACCGTTTCACGAGCAAAAGCTCCCATCTTCTGTGTGTAGTTTTCTGGGATATTCTGCCGTGTATATCTGACTTCTCTGACCGACGTCCCGGATTCCATTGCTGGGTCCATCATCAGCCTTGATGATGGTCCCCGCAATGGGATCCGAAACGTCAGCCAGAGAGATCAGATGTACACGGCAGAATATTCAAGAAAATAAGTAATTTATCAAATAATATAAGTAGATTTATACAAATAATTCAATCAATAAATAAAAATGTCCATCTACAATGTTGCTGAATCAATTGAAAAAAAAACACATTATAATCTATCACCCACGAGTAGCGCAGAATTTATGCACTTGTATATTCGCGAAAATTTATCCAACAATTTAAATGCATTTCCATACGGTGCCTCTGTACGATCGAGACGTTTTGTTTTATTTCTAACGTTTATAAAGACGTTGAATAATATTTTACCGAAATCCCGTCTGGTATTAAAGCACAAGCAAATTTTGTAGGGTCGCTGTGCCTGAAACACGTTTTGGTTTTCTGCTTTTTTGAAGTTATTTTTGATATTCCATTCAAGCCATGATACCCCAGGGCTATCCAGTCCACGCACGAAGTCGAGACACCCATAAATGTTAATCCCAACTACACACGACCAGAGATTTAAACCATACGCGGAGATTCAGCCATAAACTGTGGAATAAGTCATTGTCATCTAAATGTAATAAATAAACTTAAATTTTCCCAGTAAGACTTCGGTATCAGCTAAAATTGTTGTTGGTTTTTAAGTTTACGCATGCTTGGTTGATTAAGGGCCAATCTTATAAACGAAAGACCAGATATCCGTTAATATATCAACAATTATCTAATGGATGGCCATTCGTTACCAAATTTTGACAACGCTCGTATTATAAAACTTTTTTAACCGTCCGTAAGTATCGCAATACCTTACTGCTCTTGTCTATGGCTTTAGAGCTGTCAGAGACGAAAAATATCCCAAAATTTCTCTCTCGCTGTTCTTCATCCGACGAACTTGAATATAAACGTTTAGCTTAATTTGAAAATAGTAAGAATATTGATGTGACATGAATTCCGTGTTCGCAATTCTATTTAAAAAAAAAATAATAATAATAATAGCTAAACATCACTATCCGAAAAAATTTTCTTTAAAAATGTAGCAGCATGAACACAAATTGACAATTAACCTAACCTCAAAAGGTCAAACTGTCACATCATTTGACTAACTGGCGGTTAACTGGTAGTTCGGTAAAATTTGACTAACGAATCTTTACAAGACAAAAATACTGGTGTATGTATCAAATTTCTATTTATTTGGTCTGAAATTTAACTAACGGACGTTCATAATATCGGTCCTAATAAGTTTTACAAAAGGTCTAAGACTTTGGTTAGTGTGAAAATACTAATAAAATTTATGACACGTATTCCATGCAAGCATTCCGTATAAAAAAAACTACTTTCTTCTGGTAGGAGCACTTTGAATAATATAAATAATAAAAAATATATTATCAATAAATACTCTCCATGCATAAGTCAATTTATATAAATATTATGAAGTATATTTAATTTACGAGTATATATCTGACAGGAAAAAATCATAACTTACAGGAGTTCCGCAAGGAATCAAAATAAGGACAGTATTACTTTTTAATGTACATTTTTTAATTGTCGTTGATTTTAATTTTATAGAAGTGTAACAAATATGAAAAAAAAGGGAACACATCTCAGATATATGTATCATAGTACCCCTGCATACAATGTATTTTTCTGGTTTGTAACGATAAAAATATATCTACGTGACAACAAGGATTCTAGATATTACACTATCGACGAGTTCTTTTAAATCTTAAAACAAAATATTAAAATATGATGTTAAGCATGAATAAATAATAAAGTACGTATATAAAGAATATAAATCAATATACATATTTCAATCTTCTTCTTATGCCGTCCTCTATCAAAGAACAACGACCATGTTTGCATAACACTGATTTAATCTCTGCAAGATGTATAACATCACTGGAATGGCGTCTGCTTGCTTGGTTGCTTGACGAAAAAACTTTGGATCAATTTTTAACCCTTTTCCCGTGATCCAATCGAGCTGAAACTTTGCAAGTAGACTCGTGGCCGTTTAGCGGTTTTTTCAAATTGGAAACCATACAAAGTCTGACGCGTGGAGAAGGCGCAAAATTCAACTAGTCTGACTCAAGCCATGGGTCCGATCAGACGGTTTCGCCGACGCCGTGCCTGCCTATACCAATTATTACGTTTTCAGTATTCTATAAGTTTTAAGGATAGTAATATACATGGAATAGATTTTCCACACGAATTTAAAGCAAGAGGAATATGTTGATAGAATGTCAAATTGGAAACAATACAAATGAGAAAGGGAGTATAGTAAAAACTTGGTTTTTATGGGTTAGTTTTTTACGGATAAGGAGCAAAGTCAACTTCTACCAACGCACTTGCTGCCTTCTATCTCCTCCATACCTGAGTAATAATATATCATACATATAATATATCAAAGCATTCCTTTTTTTGACGGTTCATGCATTTTAATAATCCTTCGCTAGTAATGTGGTCAGCCCAGGAGATATTTATTCGGTATAGCCACATCTAAGCCATTTAAATTCTAACATATTTAAAAAAATATAATTGTATATTTTTTAATAATTTAACACCAGAGTTAAGGAAATAGCTTTACGTGTTTTTTCTAACACAGTTTTAGTAACTATTTTTCTGGAGTACTAGCTGAATAACAGTTTTATTACATATATGATACACATTATTTAATTTTGATGAATTTTTTTCAAAATTTTTTACAGTCCCATGAAAGTATAAACTTGTGTGTAGAACCGGAGAGTGTCGCAAGCGTGATAGATAACGTTTTTTTAATAATATATAATACATAAATGCAAAGAAATATATATAGAAATATTTAACGATAAGAATGTAATGTTAATATTACAATATTTAAAAATAAGCATGATAAGGTTAATATCAAAAATCTCATCACTCAATTGTTCAATGATTTTACGCACTTTTTGAACATTGCATAATATTGTATAGTTTTAATATTCGCTGGTAGATTATTGAAATATTTAATTCCTAGGAATCTGTAGTGGTGTTGCATGGCTATTTTATTGCATCTAGGTATATTTAGGGTTTCAATCATGTGCTCTCTTTTGCTACGTCTACATATTTTGATCTTGAACTATATTTGGCTAAATCCAAAATAATGGTCCCATTGCATATACAATGAAAATGATTATTTCACTATATTATTGAATATGCTAAAAACAAAATGAAAGATAATTTACGTTTAAAAAGTAATTATTAAATAAGATATTACACTTTAAAGTTTCGAAAAATGGACTGCATATTTTGACATTTCATAGGCAATATTAGGTTAGGTTATTAGGTTTGGTTTGGTTAGTTATTGGGTTTGGTTAGGTTAGGTTATCAGGTTTGGTTTGTTTAATTTAGATTATGATTATTTTAGTTAGATTAAATTAACAGGACATTAAATTATATAGTGAAATACTTATTTTCATTGTATGAACAGCGGGACCATAGTCTTGGATTATTCCCTATATTTGTGATTTTTGAATGATAATTTATTTGTGTATTTTTAATATTAAGTTGGTTTTATACATGCTGTCTAAATTTGGGACCTTGAATTTGGGACAGTGATTCCGTAGGATGTGTTCTAGGTCTTCATTAATTCATGATCAATTTTTGTATTATTTTTAATGTCTTCAGAATGGTTTTATACGTTCCTCCCCAGCCGATTATTCTATTTTGAAGTATTGTTCAGTACTTGTGTGTAATGAATATGCATATGTTGTACATCGAGAACAGGCCCTTCGAGTCTCAGGCCTCAAAAGCATTGCCTAATACACCCGGGCAATCATTGCGCCACTGCCCAAGTCGATTGTAAATTACAATGTACGAAAACAGCTGATAATCGAATATCCACGATTAATCTTCGGTGATTTATCTGCGGTTTCTAGCGCCGTCTCGCTCGCGCAGCGGCCCTCTGGAAGTGGATGTTCCGTTTAGTATTTCGGCCGCGGGCTGGTGAGGACTTGTGTGATCTTATGGCCAATTCGGCGACGCCCATACGCGGTGGACTGCAGCCACACGACTGCGTGATGGCGATGGGTCCGCTCTGTACTCACTACTACAATGTAGTACTACATTACATTGAAGCCTTGTCCAGTGCACACTACAAACCACACACACTTCAAAGTTATCGAAAGAACATACTTCAAATAGTCTTTTTCTTCTTCTTCATCAGCCGTCGTCTCTCCACTGCTGGATATAGGCCTCTTCCTTCTCCTCCATCCTTCCTTGTTGTTTGCTATTTGTAGCCATTTCTTTCCCCCCACAGCGGCTATATCATCGTACAATCAATAGTACACTTTATTTAAAAGTGAACACTACAAAGTACACACGCTTCAAAGTTATTGAAAGTACATACTTTAAATAGTTTTCTTCTTCTTCTTCTTCTTCATCAGATTTCGTCTCTCCACTGATGGATATAGGCCTCTTCCTTTTCTTTCCATCGTTCCTTGTTGTTTGCTAATTGTAGCCATTTCTTCCACCCACAGCGGCTATATCATCGTACAATCAATAGTACACTTCATTTGAAAGTGAACACTACTAACTACACACACTTCAAAGTTATTGAAAGTACATACTTCAAATAGTCTTTTTCTTCTTCTTCATCAGCAGTCATCTCTCCACTGCTGGATATAGGCATCTTCCTTTTCTTTCCATCCTTCCTTGTTGTTTGCTAATTGTAGCCATTTCTTTCCCCCCACAGCGGCTATATCATCGTACAATCAATACTACAATTCATTTTAGAGAGAACACTACAAAGTAAAGTTATTGAAAGTATGAGTACATACTTCACGTAGTACAGGAAAGTTGATGTAGATAAATAAAGAAATCTCTGGAAACTGAAACAACCCCCTCGCCCCCCATGTTTTGAAAAATTTTGAGGCCGAACGAAGAAATCTCTATGTGTTTTGGTATATTTTTCTTGGCGACCTTTTTTTTGTAGGTTGCCAAATGTTACTTTGGGAAAAATATCGCCATACGTCTTAAATATTTTTCCCGTTGACTTTTTTTTTTAGTCATCAAACTTTTACTTCACTTCATTAGTACTACAATTTTGCAGTACTGCAATAGTTCACTTCATTAATTCTACAATTACTTCACTTCATTAGTACTATAATTTCGTAGTACTAAACCTAGTTCACTTCATGTGGTTTTTACTACAAGTGTAGTGTACACTTTGTAGTCTTCAAACTGGTGAACGTGTGTGTGTTGTAGTCTTCATTTTGAAATATAGTTTTTCCCTTCGCTACTGCGTAAGCATCCAACTGCGTCTCCGCTCGAAGCCTGCAGGTACCAGGTACATGCGCGTGCATAACCATTAAACGTGTGTGCGCAGCGTCTGGTTTCAACGGTTGTTAAGCGTTCCGCTGATGATGAGAAAGACTTACCGGTATGGGAGGCGTTGGAGAGTATCTTGGAGGCATAAGACAGCTGATTTAGTACCTCATTCGAAGGAATTCTTCTTCATATTCAATGAATTGGGACCTACCCCTTACCCAGGACCATTTTGTGAGCAAAGTGCTATTATATATACGTACAACCACCGGTCTTCGGTCCGAGAGTTCATTAGAGTATGGGTCTCCCGCTGGGAGATGTTAGGAAGGCCGGCTGCCGGGGAGAGCTGAGAGAGTAATCTCTGTGACGCTCTCCTGGGGTTTGTTGTTACCTGGACAGAGTGAATTTTCTACTGATCCGTGGTCGCGGTAGCGGGACCAAAATATATCTGTAACGTCCTTTCTCCCCTTCTGGGGGTGGCTGTGAAACTATGGTCGCCTTTACTGCTTCTCTATCGGGCTATCGATTAGCACGTACACGTATTATAAGATATCGAAGTTTAAACATTGATCAATAATAAACTCACGGGATGATTTGCTGAGAAGAACTAGTAAGGAAGTAGACACTTCCATAACAGTTCCGGGATAGGGTGGGTCTCCGCCCCTTTCTGCTTCTCCTCTTCTGTCCCTCGGTCTATAAATACAGAAGTGATAACGTATGCTAAGCAGTTTCAAGGCGAGGCAAAGCAACTTGAGACATAACACAGAAAATACTAAAGCATATAAAAAGTGATGTAGAAACTAAAATTACAACTGAATTAGCCCGCTCCGAAATTGCATTCTTCTGCTAAGTCTGTCTGCGTCCATTATTGGTCTCCCTCTTTACCTTCCAAGACCCCTGATTGTGTGCGGTTCTTCTCCAGTCCTTACTTAAGCTACCGGTCCTCTTCATATCGTAATCTGTGGGCAACCTCCACTTCCCTTACCTAGTTACAGTCGCCACTGCAGGATTTCCTCATTGCACCGTTCATCAGTCAGTCTGGCTACATGCCTGGCATAATCTCACTTTAACTGGCGACAGTTCGAATTATGATAGACGTAATTTACCAAGTTTGCCTACACAGGATGGACTATCGTTTATATTCAAATATAGCGCGGTCGGTTTCAAGACAGAGCGAGCTATTTCATGTAGGTACCTAGCGTACTAACTGTATTACAAAATCGCCTGTACTTAGATTGCACCAGCTAGGCAATCAATACAGCTCTGTTGATCTATTTAAAGCTCCAACACTATACATGTACAGAAGACAGATCGATTTAGATTCTATTTTATAGTTTTTTTAGATACATAATCATTATTTATTTATTGTAATTATCTTGCTAATATTCTTCAATTTTTTATTTTGTGTATGTTTATATTGTTGATATTATTAAATTTTTTTGAGGCATTCGAGATGTGGATCTATAGAAGAATTCTCAAAATATGCTGGATGGACAGAGTTACGAATGAAGATGTTATGGCTCGGAAGAATAAAGAAAAATAAGTTATTAAAACAATAAAAATTCGAAAACTTCAATATCTAGGACATGTGATGAGACATCCAGAGAAATACAAGATCTTGCATCTGTAAATAAAGGGAAAATTGCCGGAAGTCGGGGCCCTGGAAGAAGGAGGACTTCATGGCTGAAAAACTTGAGGCAGTGGTTTGCCCAGTCTACTGTGGAGCTGTTCCGGGCCGCAGTAAACAAAGTCCGCATAGCCAACATGATAGCCAACGTCCGGTAAACGGACAGGGCACGAGAAGAAGAAGAAGTACCTACTTGGATAGCTATGCTATTTAAAAACTTTATGTTAAAAGTTATGTTACATGTAAAAGCCCAATGGAGGTGTGTATCATTAATAAATAAATAAACAGAATATGTTTCTTGATCATCGCCATTAACAACCACCGCTGGATATGGACCTCCCACATCTTTGCTGCTCCGTGAAATTAATTGAAATGACAAAGATTTTCTGAGGACCAATCCTTGTTATTTAACTTTCATCTTCTCAAGATTTTTGGTGTCGTCCAAGTCGTTTGTGTCTCGTGGATAGATTTTACATTCAAGAATATACTTAGTGTATAGGTTATACATATGTATGTACTAGATAAGTTTTATTTTCAAACGCAGAGTCGACTATCAAGTCAGTACTTGTTTCGATTTTTCTTATTCTTTTTACTTCCGTTTGTACATTGAATGTGGGTATGTTCGTGTTATGAAATGAGGCTCCACACTTTAAATGTCTAATGCTATTCTTATTACATACGCAAGGAATATTGCTTAAAAAAATTCCAATCAAAAATAGATATTGCATTAGTGACTGTATTTAATTAAGGGGAATGAAAAAGCTTTGGATGCCAGTCGCCTTAGTGATAATTACTACATACATATGAAACGGGTTGTAAAGCTTCAATATATATACAACATCCAAAAAATTTGATAGATGTGGTATTCTATCATGGGTGGAAATGGTGAACATTACATTGTTTAAACTGATCACTTAAGTCAGCCGTACGATAGGTCGTAAGCCCTACGAATACCCAAAGGCTTCCATACCTACTAATATAATTTGGCCTTCATGAGACATCTATAATATATCTTGCTTCAAAGATACTTGATAAGCCTGGATATCGAACTGTAGCAACTAGCAAGCATTAGAAATTAACCATATTTATTAAAACAGCTGGTCACGAAAAATTGGAGTTAGTTTAGCATTCAGTTTTAATATGTCTGCCATATGTAAAAATTGGAAGTACATACCTACTGGTCGAAGACTTTAGACACAATGACACTTACTTTTAGACTATTGAAGTCCTCTGATAGAGAGATGACTTCTTATTCATTTATGCAGTCGATTATTATATTGTTTCTAACACAGTTCCACTGTGAACTTCCCAGATGATTACTCTACATTTTTCGGAGAAGGATACCCTTTATTTACCAACGTCCTGGAGATAACTTGCTTTAGATAATTCAATGTATACCATCTTATATTATTAGCGTTAATGCCTCAATTATGGAACGAGTACGCATTCACACCAAGTCGTCTACAATCTGCCTGATACGTATCACAGATTAATGGAAAAGTGAAAGACCAGAGAAAAAATCGTCAACCTTCAACTCCATAAACCAAACTGATCAAAGCTACTATGTACTACTACTAATCCTGTTGGAACAGCTAACAGAAAAGTGGAGAAAAAGATCTTTTTCAGCGGTCTCTCTTTGCGAAGACGACGTCTGCTTTGTTTTATTGATTTTGTGTCCGAGCTTGGCTGAGGAGCCCTTTTATCATCCGCACACACAAGTTGTCCACGTGCATCCGATGGAGAGAGAGGTTCTGAGGAATGGATCTTCTTCCTGTTCTCGGGAGATAAAGGTCACAACCCTTGTTATTTCATATTGAGAATTCCCTGGAACCAAACAACCTGCAATATTCATACTAATGTACCTCGGCTAACTGTCTTATTTCCATCAGCTTCCTTCGTAAATTCCGCGGCATCTATCATTACGCATTTAACTATCATAACCGAACGTCCATAAGTGAGAACGGCGGCGTCTTAAGGGGGGGTAAGGTTTTTAACTTTTTTTTTTGCATTTAATTTTTAATTTTTTAAATGAATGTATAACATCGCAAGAATATTGTGTCAAAATTTCAAGTCAGTCGGAGCAAAATTGACGAAATTATTAACATTTGAGCGATACTCAGACTGATTTTCTATACCTGCTCGGGCAGCTAAGAGACGCGCTCACCTGAGGACTACCGGACGTGCTATTGTATTGGAAAAGTTTTGCGTAGACAAGGACAAAAAGATGCTGATGATGAAAGCTCTTTGCTGTGTGAACATGGCATCGACGATTATGTGTAAGTATAAAATACGTGTTGAGTTTTATTTTGAATTTTCAGTGGCCATACCTTTAAAGCGTTTCCCATCACATCTCACGTTTTGCAAAGTCGGTGTCCATCATAACTTCAAATACTACTGCAACCGATACCTTTGAAATTTGAACAACTATTTCTGTACCTAATTTCGAGATAACGCTGGCAGACTGTTTTTTTCAAATTGTTATGAATTTTTATCTTTTAATAACAAATTAGTCGATATTTTTCGCCAAAAAATCGCGTGTCCCATTCAAAGGGCTTCAAAAAATTGATATAAAATTGAAATTGTTTAAAAATAACTCTGCGGTGGTACCTAGAAAAAATCTTAGGATCTAACGAAGAACTTTGATTTTTTGATTTCAGATGATCTAGCACCAAGTTATGATGGACACCGCAATTCTACTTTTTTCCGAGACACGTCCGAATAATTGCTGCCATTGCCGTATTTCTTAATATTTCGTCTTGAAAATTTTACACAATATTCTTCAAATATCATACTTTAATATACTATTGGTTTTAATAAAGAGATTTTAACTGTGTCGTCACAAAAAATTCACAAAAACATGCCTTTTTTTGTACGAATTAACCTTACCCCTCCCCTTAATACCAGTTCTATCAAATAAACAGGACACTTTAAAGTTTATGATCTTTGAGAATCTTGTATAATATGAAAACAAGAGCATATAATCTTTATAAAAATATATTAATTGCCTTGGGATTTATAGATATGATTCTAATCAAAAGTCAGAGCAATTTTTCGCTAATAGTATTGAGTGCGGTCATCATCAAGCTTTATGTCCATAATTACTACCTTTAAAGTATTCCAGCAGATTTATAAATAATAAAATATGCAATTTATAAGGTATGTAATCAATCCATTCTAAGTGGTCCAGAAAAAATTATTGGTTGAATATCTCAGAAAAAAAAATTGTACCTGCATTCTCTTACATTTTAGTAGTTCAAAACTTTTTTTTAAAATCTTTTTTTGTATCCAGTTCAAAACTGGAGGCCATTTTGCTTTACTCCGCACGCCGTGTTTAGCATTTTCAGGCATCAATAATTTTCTAAATTACTTAGTACATTTTACTGTGTTGGGTTCAGTACATTTTGGTCTACATACAGAATCCCAATTGACTCACTTAATAGGTTATTAATGTACTATTTGTATCCAAAGTTATTGAGCGCGAATGAACAAAACTCATGTTTCGTAGGATAATTTCGACGAAACGTGTTGATAATTCAACAAATTAGTGGTTTATATACAGTTTTTTTGTTCATTTCATTTTAATACTTTTAGAATCAAATTGATAAGAATGAAATGACTGAATATGGAGATTTTGAAGATGCAGAGGTGCCATGTTATGTGACGCCTTCTACATCAACCAAAACAATTTTAATTTCACTCTTTCAGGGGAACGGAGCCATTTTAGTTCACGCAAAAGGGATGTTGTGTGCGAGAATTTCATGTTACATTAAATTTAGATCTCTATCTAAATTTATCTAATCTATCTATTACAGCATAAATACTGCTACAGTAATCCACACGTGACACCACAATGAATAGAATACTTTTGTGGCGGTCGAGAGCCGTCGCGAATCTAGCCGCACCCATTTAACCTGGGTCAGCCAATTACAGTTGGATGCGGTTAACCCGGTCCTGGTCGTCACTCTCTAGTACTGACCACTCTTTCGCCGGCCGTCGTAGCGCACGAAGCGATATTGCTACACGCAGCACCATCTGTAGATTGTTACAATTAAAAACGACGTTTAATCGTGAGTATCATTTGCGCCCTGTATCCGCTCATTCTTGCCCCTGTTGCATACATTTCATTACATACGCAATATACGCCATACACCGACACGAGAGGATATCTCTGGACGGGTGAGTATAAAGGAATATGTCAGTAAAAGATTTATGAAATTCAGTTATCGTCGGTTCATTCATACTCTGATTGTTTCTTGTATTTTTCGAAAGCTGGGTGTTCATTATTGTGTTAGATTTAATCGGAGTGTGTTCAGTAGTCTCTGGATAATTTCTTTCTGTCAGAATAAATTGAAATTGAAATCGATTAATAATGATCTTGCATCAGGCGTTAAACAACTAATGCAATCTGGTTTTCCTGCGGCCAGCATGGGAAGCTTTCAATCATGATCCGCACAACATTATAAATTATCATTTTGTTTCATAATATTGCGCGTACTTATTTATTAACAGATTCTATTACTTTAGGCACTGTAAATATATTTGATGTTTAACCCGAAGACCCGTGTCCACGGATGAGAGTTTTATGAGAATTTCGTCTCGAGACATTCGGGTCTATTCCCATTGGTTGCGGCGTCTTAACAATCGCTATTATATAATACTGTTCACCTTGTCAACTTTAACGCGACGAATGTTATATAAAATATGTAGTAATATTATTTTGAAAGTTGCTAGAAATCAGTTTGTTTCACTCTTATCTCAATCCAAAGTTCCAAATATTAAACTAAAACCAATATTTCCGCTGTGAAGATATAAATATTGATATTCGACAGATTTATTTATTTATTTCAAAAAATCCTTGTTTACAAATAAAGGTACTTAATACTAATTTAACAATAAAATATAAGATAAATTACACTTTTTTTTTTGTTAAATTTGTGGATTATGCCACTCTACTAGGCTACGCCTGTCCCAGAGTGGCGTTATAGAACACAATTATATATTTTTTTAAATTCGTCAGTAGTATTTATTTTCATAAGGTAGTAATTATGTATCTACAAAGTATCAAGTGCAATGTTAGTGATAAGTTGAGTGAGTCATAAGTCCCAGTGTAAATATGTGTAGAATAATTGTTTAATGTAAAAAGGGTTAATGTTTTGTTTAAGATTATTTTTTATTTTCCTTAATTAATTTATTTATTTATATAGGTGTCTTGACATTTTTAGTAGAAACTTTACAAGGACGTAAAAAAATACGTTCTTCATTCAAAATGTATTTTAGAGTGTTGGGACAGCAGTCGCCGTTATAAAAAAATGTTATTCTGAGAATCAGAAGGAGCATCTGATGTGTTATATGTCAAATGTTAAGTTGGGTGAATTTGAATCTCAGTTAAGAAAATGGAATAAATGTTTATTATTTATGTTATGCATGTGTTTATTTATGGTTCTAGAAGCACAAAGGTAAAGTTTATACGTACGTGACAAATAGAACGTCGCATACAATACAGGTTTAAGATTTGGCTCATTCTGTCAAACTCAACGAGAGATCTCTGAGTTTAACTTCGAATTTAAATGAAGCGAGTATTCAGCAATATTCTTTTAAACGAATATGTGATTGATTATTCTGAATTATTTAACATACACTAGAATATGCCTTAAAATGATTATTTATTTTAAATTTTTTACTCCTTTTATAATATAATAATTTAATTATAATATTATAATTTTTAACTCATTTTTTTGAACAGATACATATATATTTTTACGTGTATATTTTTCCGAATACAATTACTTGATTTTGTCCACAGAAGAATAATCAATCATTAATTCAGATAAATTATAGTAGTCTCACGGAGACAAACATCTATGTGTACAATGTCGTAGGAATTATTGATTTTGGATCATAGATGGCTATAGCGTGTACCCTTCAAGTATGTGAAAGAAGACTCGTAAAGAACATACATACAACTTTTAAAAATTTGATAATCCGTCGGGTGGAATTGTGAACGTTGCACTGTGTAAAAGTGGTCACAGGTCATAAGCTCTGTGGCCACCCTATAAAGACTTTCTTACATGTGTCCCATGTAAATAGCTTCGTCTCCGTGAGAATTCTATAATTTATCGTAATTACTGATTGTCTCCCTTTGGAGATCGTCCAGTAACTGTGTTCTAAGCAGTGTTCTGAGTAGCTTGTTGGTTTTGCGGTTAAGACTCTCGCCTCGTAATCAAAAGTTCGCGGGTTCGAACCACACTTAAGACTAGCAAGTTAGTCCTATTTTCATAGAACATGCATTTAGCTTAGTTTGAAAATAGTAAAAATATTGATGTTACACGTATTCCGTGTTCACATATCTATTTTTAAAAAAAGTACATACATTTAAAAATATTATTTAAAAAAATATTTACACAGTCCAATTTTGACGTGATTTTTTAAATCACCGCACCTTAATCCCACGGCAACAGAGTTTATTTATTTGCGTTTTTCTGAATGATTTATTTAATTTGTTTTTAATGGCTTCTTGTTGCCAGACGTCTCTGTTCCCGCGACGCATGGACAGGTCGTATCTCCCGCCTATCGTCCGATCGACGCGCGCAGCAGAACAATGCTAACACATGTTTATCTCCCGCCAGATAATCTCCCGCGGGATGCGGCTCCGTGGACCACGTGAGATACGGTCGGAGATGTGGGGCTGGATTTACAACGGTGCGAATGCGAAGATTATACAATACTTTGCATAATAAATGCATTTCAGTATCAATACCATACATCGATTCGATAAATTTTACTGTGGACCTTCGTATAATAAATTTCACACCTACTTCTGTAAAGGTGTTATGGTTTCGAAGCCTATCTTGTTCCGTGATCGTAGAGACGTACTGAGAGGTTTTCCCTTACTTACTACAATCTTAATAAATTAATAGACTACAGTCCATTCTTAACTCTTAAAAGACTGTGCTAAAAAAAAACTTTGGGGACGGTGGAGTAACACAGCGTTACCTGATTAAAAATCGGCATAGTTTTTAATATGTGATAAAATATACGTAAATACGATACAGATAACACTTTTAAAAGGTCCCTTTATATAATTATGTAAGGTAAACATACATATTTGCATTATTTTAGTAAATTATTATAAAATTATGGCAAATCGAATTTGCGTGCGCTTCCGCCGACGTTTCATTAGCAACTGAATACAACGAAGCGGTCGCCAGCTCGCTTCAGTCGCATGCACTCCGTCTTTGTCTAACACGTGTTACCCGACTCTACCGTACTCTTTCTATATTGTTTTTGCTTTCGCCGAAACCCAAGCAACCGCCATCTCTGTCCTACATGAAATGTATGGTATTGTGGTGCTCTTTCTTGCTCGATTTAACTGCGATGTACAATATGCTGCTCTCTCTTGCACACTGGCCGAAAATACGAGAGTAATGAATAAATATTTTTTAATTAAAAAATCCGTACATTCCTAACAGTTTAATTTAGAAATTTTGGTGTGAAAATGTCTATTCGATGATTACAAAAAATGTGACGTTTTAGTTTTCGTAAATAAGGTAGATATTTTATATTTTGTATGACAGGTAGACCTACGTTACATCACCGATACACAGGAGTTAATGTAGCAGCAAGAATAGTATACGGAGCATCAAAATTCTCGCATTTAACATCTCTTTTGCGTGAACTACATTGGCTTCGTTTTCTTCAGAGAGTCGACTTTAAGTTGTGTTGGTTTATGTACAAGGCGACACATAATATGGCGCCTCTGTATCTTCAAGAGCTCTGCATCCCAGACGACTTAAATAGTAGACGCCAAACTGCAGGAAGGGTTGTAGAACCGACAATCCACTACCAGAAGACTAAGTTTAGTGAACGGGCATTTGCGTGAAATTCTCTTTCCTCCGTAATAGGGAACAGTGCATCAGAAACAGTATTTAAAAAAAGACTTAAAACGCACATTTTTGTAAAATCCTTTCATTAAATTAAATACTAGTGTAGGACTAAACGACGTTAGTATAAAGCGCCTTTGAGGTGAAAATGGCGCTATAGAAATTATCCATTTTATTATTATTACCAACCACCGGAATAGACCTCACATTAAATAACTATTTTTCTAGGCCTATATCTGTATGGAATTTATCCCCATATAATATATCCCCTCTCGTTTTGGCTCACGGTAGAATGCAAGTACAAAGGTCGAAGCGAAGCGCTGGTGACCATTTCAGGAGCGGCAGAAGAGTTTGCCCAGATATCTCGCCGATCCAGTGCAACGCTAACCAGTAGGTACTTATGGCATGTGGCTAACGTCACACATTGCTGGTTTGATTACAGAATAAAGAAAGGAGTACTGAGATGGTTTGGTCATGCAAAACGTATTGGAGAGGAAAGGATGGTAAAGAAAATATATGGGTCGAGCGTTGAAGGCAACGGGAATAGAAAGAGGGAATAGAAACAAATTAATTAATCAATTAGAAAGACATACAGAAAAATCTAATTCACGAAAAAATATTAGGTTACAACTGGGATTCGAACCCAGGTCACCTTTCCGGGGCCGGTGCTCTGACCACTAAGCTATGGCAACCCTCTATCCGTGAATATATCGACCTTATATGTAGTTCTCATTCTTATAAATTGATTAATTTTTAACTCAACTCTAGTAGTCGCTGGCTCCTACTCTGTAACCACGCACAGCCCACGTCGTTAAGCAAACGTGTAACAAGACCACCGATTATATTTATAAATCAATAAGTGACCGGTTGACCGTCCGTAAATGGTTTATTTTGGTCCACGGAAGAGCTGGCCGAACAACGCTGTTCGTATTACCCGAGCAGGGGTAACACAGTTACCCAAACCAGATACTGGACGCGCGAGAAGATTTATGGCTGCTGGTTAAGTATGGAAGAATTGTACTTGGAGCGGTCCTAAGCTCCTTACCGATACTTGGCCCAGAAGGCAATCTCATAATTCTCCCCGTGAATCTGTCTGTCGTAAAATATCTATTTTTAATGCATACCAGTAACTCTGTCTTTAGCTGCGTTTAGAAATAATTTTAAAAAGTAAATTAAAACGAATTTTGAAGACAAGAGTTCTGGTACCGACACTAATGTATGAAAGTGAAGCCTGGAGCTGGCAGAAGAGGAACGAAATTAGATTGAATGCAGTGGAGATGAGGTCCCTTAGACGTATGTGGGGCAAATCCATGTATGATAAAGTAAAGAATGAAGATATTAGGTATGAATGTAAAGCTGATCGTAGCATAATACATAGAATAAAAATAGGGTCGCTCAGGTGGTTTGGGCGTGTTGAGCGAATGAATGAGGAAAGTATGGTATGCAAGTGTTGACGGCGCCAGAAAGGGAGGGCGACCAATTAACCAGATACTGGAAGATGGTCCTGTAAAAAGCCTGAACAACCGTCGAGTGTGCATGCAAAGATGTATGAATGTAGACGAAGCGAAAGTTGTATGTCAGGACAGAAGAGTATGGCGCTCTATCCTCTCTGCCTACCTCCACGGGGAAACGGCGTGATGGTAAGTCAGTTAGTTAGTTGAAGACATGCTTTTATACGCTTTCTTTGCATACATTCGTAATCGATTATTTTAACATCACCCAACAGTATCCAAATATTGAGCACGTTGTTCTAAATTATTGATGGATTTGGCGTTTACGTTGTGAACTTAAGTAGTGAAAAGTAAAGAAGATTATTAAACTTACGTACAGATAACGAGGTTTATATTATTTAATCATCTTCAGCACTCTTGACTCTACAACCCCTGGTGGGTCTTGGCCTCCTCAAGAGTCTTCCTCCACTCATCTCGGTTTAAGTGCCAGCTCTGTCCAGTTCAGAAGTTCCAATGCAGACATGTCTTTGAGGACGTTGTCGCTTCATCTTAATTTTGGCCTTCCTAAGCTTCTTCGCCCTATCGGTCTTGAGTCCAGCGGAGACTTTGGTGCTTGGTGCTCGGTCATTCTCTTCACACGACCCAGCCACCATAGTCTTCCCAGTTAATTTTTTTAATTATTATATTTCGTTTCATGTTTTTAATTTATTATTATTTATTTTATTCATTATTATTTAATTATTAACCTTGTTTTAAAGCTTAAAACAATATTTTAATCGGCATGTTCTTAAGCTGTATCTGCGGCTCTTGCTTGTGAGCGACGTGATTATTAATTTTAATTGAAATAATGAAGAAATCATGTCAAAAATGATTTAATAACGTATAGTCATTACACTTTACGTAAATGTTGAAAGTGTCAGAGCTCTAGCTAGTCGGGAATTCGATGAAAAATCAATTACAAGATCCCACCACAACAGATAAAAAAGTAAAATAAAAAGAAGTTCGGCCGTATTCTGAAATAAACAATATTGCTATATCCTTAGAGTATATAAAATCTTATTCTCTAAGGCTATATCTGTATCTTGCGAGTTATTATATAATATTACTATGCCGCCAATTTTATCGTTCTAAGTTAGACAGGTTTGAAATTAATGAATTAAATCAATTAGAAAACTCATTATTCATAATTGTGAATAACGTTTTAGAGCTTCCTGTTTGATTGAGTTAATTATTAATTTCAAACCTGTCAAACTTGAAACGTCAAGATATAGAAAACGCAATATTGCTTATTTCAAAATCGGACAGTTAAAATACTTAAATGATATCGCTGAATGTCTTATATTAGGTCCTTACGTATGAAATTGGCGTTTTGCCGTACTGGCAAATTTGATCTCAAATATCTTCTCTTTGGTTAGGAATTCCAAATCCAAATTTATACAGCTATTTACTCATGTATTTGTATTTTGAAAATTATAATTCTTTTTTTTTTTCCTCAATTGTTTTTTTCTTTGCGTCACTCAGTTTACAAAATGAAAAACTTGAAATATCGCGTTATATACGAGTACGAGTTCCACCGTGGCACCAGTGCTGCAGAAACGGCTCGAAGGATTAATGATGTGTATGGCGACGGTGCCGCAAAAGAAAACACAGTGCGTTTTTGGTTCCAACGTTTTCGTTCTGGAAATTTCGACCTGCAGAACAAGCCCCGTGGACGGCTGGAGACCAAAGTTGATAATGAAGAATTGAAGGCTATTGTGGAAGCGGATCCATCGCAAACCACATCCGAGTTAGCTGCAGGCTGCGGTGTTAGTGATAAAACTGTTTTAATCCACTTGAAGCAAATTGGTAAGGGTGAAAAAGCTTGAAAGGTGGGTACCTCACGAATTGAGTGAAGCAAATCAACAAACGCGCGTTGACTGCTGCGTTGCATTACTCAACCGGCACAATAATGAAGGGATTTTAAATCGAATCATTACCTGTGATGAAAAGTGGATCCTGTACGATAATCGGAAGCGCTCATCGCAATGGCTGAACCCTGCCGAACCAGCCAAACCATGCCCCAAGCGAAAATTGACTCCAAAAAAGTTACTTGTGAGCGTTTGGTGGACTAGTGCTGGTGTCGTTCACTACAGCTTTCTTAAATCTGGCCAGACGATTACGGCAGATGTCTATTGTCAGCAACTGCAAACCATGATGGAAAAGCTAGCTGCTAAACAACCGAGGCTGGTTAATCGCTCTAGGCCACTGCTGCTTCATGATAACGCTAGACCACACACTGCACAACAGACGGCTACCAAATTAGAGGAGCTTCAATTGGAATGTCTAAGACATCCACCGTACTCTCCGGACCTTGCCCCAACAGATTACCATTTTTTTCGAAATTTGGATAACTTCTTGCAAAGGAAAAAATTCAACTCCGATGGGGCAGTCCAAACCGCCTTCAAAGATTTTATTGATTCCCGTCCGAATGGTTTTTTTAGTAAAGGGATCGATGAACTACCTATGAGATGGCAAAAGTGCATAGATAGCAATGGTACATACTTTGATTTAATAAATATATTATAATAAAAAAAAATCGGCTTTATGTTCCTCCCATACTAAACGCCAATTTCATATGTAAGGACCTAATATTATTGATTGAATCGGCGTTAACTTTTTGAAATTATTCATGGAATCAAACTACGTTTACTTAACTTTAGTTGAAATTAAATATTATATATTTTACTTCCACCTCACACTGTAACCTCGCCTCCTTTGGTCTACCAATTAATTATATATATATAATAATTATATATATAATATATGAAGATAATATTATATTATTTTATATTGATTTCTTTGGGGGTAACCCGCGTCAAAATCTGGTCCTCAGAAGGACCATTCGTCAACCGACGTTTCGCCTGAATCACAACAGGCATCTTCAGGTTGCTTGTTAATAAATTTCCGTCCGTTCGTATCGGAAGCTTATTACCAAGTGAGGTCTGGTAAGTTAAAGTCTAAATTTGGGTACTGTGGTCATTATTGGCCTTAATGATCATTAAGGCCAATAATTAGTTTAATAATATAGTACCTATATAATTAAACTCAACGAGAGTAACCATAGTTTTTTATGAACAAATTATGAAATAAAACAATGAACTTTGTTATATTTATAGTTTCTTATGTTTGTTTGTGTTTGTGATGATTTATATAGCGCCGTTTTTGCGTGAAACATGCTCCAAGGGCGCTTTACAGATGCGACATCCCGAATAAGTAAGTTTCTAAGCTCTTCTTGAAAGATTCCTGATTTTCCACAGATCGCAAGTTGTATTCCATCCATTTTGAAGATTGACTTAAATATCTTATTAACAAAATTCAATATATTTTTCAGTTCATAATATTATGATGATTTCACGAGTCTTTAAGCTCCGTGCTTTTTTCTTAATTCTTTTTACTTTCTGTGTAAAAAAAAGTTTGACAAATTCTCATAATTATTAAATAAATAATAGTATTTAAATAAAAATAATTGTCAAATTTTCATAGATAGTATTTAAATAAAAATAATTGTCAAATTTTCATAGATAGTTGGTCAAGGTGATCAATCATCAAAAATTTCTTTCACTATTTAACAGCATTTTTTTGGAATATGTTATACTGTGGCCATATTTCTTGCGTGTATCTTTTTATATTCGATCCGTCGCATGGGGATCTTTTTCTTCTCGATACTTTTTCTACAGCAAGTTTATCTATTTGGGATGTTTTGAATACATAGTTTCGTTCACTGTGATGTGTCTGCATAAACAAGTCTGATATCTGGTATATTATAAACTACAAGTGTGTATATGTGTACTGTATTGTGTGTATGTGAACTAAACGCCTAAACTACTGTAGCGATCTCAAACACGATTCTGAACACTTATGTTTGTATAATTCAATAAACATCATAGTCATTGACACCTCCAATAAAGGAAATTTCTTCTTTTTCTTCTTCTTCATCAGCCTTCGTCTTTCCACTGCTTTATTTTTCCATTCTTCCCGGTTGTTGGCTAATTGTAGCCATTTCTTTCCCCTCACAGCGACCCGTCTCGGCCCATTTCTTTTGAGGTCTTCCGATGCCTCTTTTATTTTCCCAAGGTCTCCATTTCAGAACTCTGGGAGGCCATCTTGTAGTATCCTGTAAGGAAATTTATGTAATACATATTCGGATGGACGTAAGCCATGGCCGTTCCTACGTCCAGGAATGCGCCGTGAAAGGTGTAATCAACTCCGATTGGTCATCAAGGGTCATCAAGAGACGTAGTTATCTGTGACAGAGGTTCCTGGAAGTGGCCCGGAGCCTACGCGCTCTCTTCACACGGGGGAAGTCCGCGGCATGTTTATGCTAATCCCCACCCGCGTTTCTGTCGGTTGTGTTTAGTTTGAATTAATTCATTGCCTTGCACCAGGTCCGACTATCCTATTAATCATCTCCTATCGCAAAGAGCGGTAGCACTCGTGCTAATCAATTATGGCCTCTACCTGCCGTGGCTTCATCGTTTCCATTAACAATGACCCAACGTGAACCCGATACATAACTCAATTGCAATGACAGTTCGGCATTTTAAATAGGAAAAACGGCACGTAATTTTAATGTTGGAATATAGAAACATTTAAGATGTCGCAATAATAATAACTTTTCAGAATTCGCTGACCAACTTTTGGAGACGGGCCACACGTTAAAAAAAGAAATAGAGGCCTTAGATTGGATAATTTTGAAATATTAGAAATCAAGAAATGCCTAAACACTAAAGCCAATATAATTTATAACCAGTTAAGTTTTACGAATAATCCACTATTTGATATATTCCCCGTTTCCTTGTGTACTCAATCCCCGTTCAAAAATTAACTTGTTACCAAAGTAATGGATAGTTAGTATGCGTCCGTTCTGATGCGTGGTTTATACGAAGTTTTTAGTTTGACAATATTTTTATTTAGTTGATGACTTTAATAAATTAAAAGAAGGGATATTATTAAATAATTTTAAATGAAATTTAAAAAAACTAACCCATAATAACCAATTTTTTATTATACTCCCTTTCTCATTGAAACAGGTTTTGCGCCTGCTGCACGCGTCGGGCTTCTTACTCATTTGTATAGATTACAAATTGAAAAAACTATTAAAATTTTGAAAAATTCAAAATTATACTTTAATAATTACATTTTTTAAACGAAAATTTGTTAAATCATTTTTATCGTTGCCACGAGTCTGCCTGCAGAGTTTCAGCTCGATTGGATCACGAGAAAGGGGTTAAAAATCGATCCAAAGTTTTTTCGGCCGACAAGCAGACGCTCCGAGTTAAAAGAAAGGGGGTAAAGAGAGTGAAAATCTTTTTTTAAGATTTCCGATTTCAGTTATTTCATCAAGACTACATATTGGAGCACAGAATGAATTATTTGTCTTTCGCGTGTATCAAATTTCTTGAAAATCAACACATCGAATATTAGTCTTTCTGGAATCGTTGTTCAATGAATGATCTGTTTAACATCCTGGTCTCCATCCTCCAAAAGTTTATTCACGCCTCTGCAGTTCTCTTTGAAGTGGTTCGGGAGATGTTGTAAAATGGAAGACGGAAACTTCAATTTTACAACATTTGCCGAGCCAACATCCATCACTGCATTTCTCAACCTAAGGTAGTTGTGGCGTATTGAAACAATGAACAACGTGAGTAGACTCCTACACGGCCTGTCTAATTGCTATCTTCATAGAATTCAACAAAAATTCCAAATAACTCAAAGCAGAATGCTTCTGATTAACGATAAGGCAATATCGGTTTGGTCATGCATGTGCATCCATGTTTTATTTGCTCATTTTATGAGATCTGTCCAGGATACCGAGGTATGAAGCACAACTTCCTAAAGTAATAAATTTACCATTACTTCCTGCGGTCTACGCTTTGGTCTTCTCTTTTCATCTGCATGCTAAACATCCTGATGCTGGTAAGAGATTTTTACGCCAATAATAATTTATATCTCTGCACACATCAAAACTCGCGAATCTAAACGTGAAACAGAAACAGAAAATGTACCTACACATAACATATACTACTGCTATTAATTCTTACGACTAATGAACAACTCTTCTTTCTTATTAATTCTAAGAAACTTTTTTTTTTTTAAATAGATATGCGAACACGGAATTCGTGTCACATCAATATTATAACTACTTTCAAATTAAGCTAAACGCTTATGCTATGAAAATAGGACTAACTTGCTTTTCTGGAGTGAGATTCGAACCTGCGACCTTTGGATCACGAGGCGAGAGTCCTAACCACAAGACCAACAAGCTACTCACTACTACTTAATAGCGCTCGCACATAAATGCACAATATTCGAATTAGAAAAATATTTTTGTTGCGTTTTCCAATTTTAATTTTTTATGTTTGGCAATAATTTGTTTTCTATGTGATAAATGTACATAAAAAAACAGTAAGATTAAAGTCAACCTATTTAGTGTATTTCAAAGGAAATCGACAGTTCAGTTCAATTCATCACACCATTCATATTTCATTCTCCTCTTTTTTTTCACATTTCTACTTGACTAATAGGACATTGTGGTATTAAGGGGGGGTAAGGTTAATTCGTACAAAAAAAGACATGTTTTTGTGAATTTTTTGTGACGACACTGTTAAAATCTCTTTATTAAAGCCAATGGTAAATTAAAGTATGACATTTGAAAAATATTGTCTAAAATTTTCAAGAAGAAATATTAAAAATTACGGCAATGACAGCAATTATTCGGACGTGTCTCGGAAAAAAGTAGAATTGCGGTGTCCATCATAACTTGGTGCTAGATCATCTGAAATCAAAAAATCAAAGTTCATTCGTTAGATAATAGGTTTTCCCAGGTAACGCTGGGAGGGTTTTTTGAAATTTCAATTTTTCAATTTTTTAGAACACTTTGAAGGAAAAAACGCAATTTTTTGCGAAAAATATCGACTAATTTGTTATCAAAAAATAAAAATTAATAACATATTTGAAAAAAAGTCTCCAGCGTTACCTCGTAAATTATGTACAGAAATAGTGTTCAAAATTTCAAAAGGATCGGTGCAGTAGTTTTGAAGTTATGATGGACACCGACTTTGAAAACGTGAGATGTGGGGAAAACGCTTTAAAGTTTTGCGCACTGTAAAATTCAAAATAAAACTCAACACTTATTTTATACTTACACATAATCGTCGATGCCATGTTCACAGAGCAAAGAGCTTTCATCATCAGCATCTTTTTGTCCTTGTCTACGCAAAACACTTCCAATACAATAGCACGTCCGGTAGTCCTCAGGTGAGCGCGTCTCTTAGCTGCCCGAGCAGGTATAGAAAATCAGTCTGAGTATCGCTCAAATGTTCATTATTTCGTCAATTTTGCTCCGATTGACTTGAAATTTTGACACAATATTCTTACGATGTTATAAATTCATTAAAAAAATTAAAAATAAAATGCAAAAAAAAAGTTAAAAACCTTACCCCCCCCCCCTTAAATAATCTACTCGTACATACATAGGTATCAATAACAACCAAAATGCGACAATGAGAGGATCAGGGTAGGCAGGGAGGATCAGAAGGAGTGTGAATTTATGGGTTCTAAATAAAATGTGCAGTCACAATGGTAAACAATGATATAATAAACTGTAGGCACGTTACAAACGTGAAATCTTGGCAACTCAAAAGTAAGGCAATTGCCTTACTTGCATTCGTTATCGAACGGACCTTCTTTGTGATCGGGCGCGAAGCTACGCCGAAAAACAAGTCCCGGGGAAAAGGAACAGAGAATCGTACACTATTGCAAGAATGAGTGTGTTGCTTTAGTCACCGTGACTTCAAATTACCTGATTTTTACGTGATTACTTGATTTTGTGATTTTTTGTCTCTTTCATTGCAATATTTGCTACATATGAAAGCCGGCTAGTGTGGGAATAACGTGTGTATATTATAATACGTCAATGGTCCCAATGGTAAACGTGTATTTATCACGGTAATAATGACATATTTGTATAGTAACTTTTTTTTTTTTAATTAGAGATGCGAACACGGAATTCATCAATATTCTTACTATTTTCAAATTAAGCTAAACGCTTGTGCTGTGCTAACTTGCTTCTCTGGAGTGAGATTCGAACCTGCGACCTTTGGATCACGAGGCGAGAGTCCTAACCGCAAGACCAACAAGCTACTCAAGCTACTCTTTTGTCGCTTACTACTGTTTTAAAAACATCTTTTTAATCAGGATAAAGGTTGCATGAGCTTTTCAATGTGGAGTTTGATTTAAACAAATTGAAAATTTACAATTAATGTATATTACAGATGTCTCACAGAGACGAAACTGTATTTATTATGGGAAAGTAGGTATAGAAGTCATTTGGGTGTACATAGGACTTATGACCTATCTTATGGTTGGCTTAAGTGATCACTTTACACAAGTCCTATGTACACCCAAATGACTTCTATACCTACTTTCCCATAATAAATACAGTTTCGTCTCTGTGAGATATCTATAATATACATTAATTGATTAATAATGTCTCTGTGACATAAATCCAGCACTGTTCTGAAAGATTTGAACAAACTCAAAATATTCTGAAAATTTACAATTTTAAATTTCCACCATTCACATTGCATCTCTCCGTTCGATACCGATAACTGTACAATAATTGTTTCGTGTCCCAGCATGTTTTATGTGGGCTCGGAATAGGCCGTCTTCAAAACCAAAATAAGTTTATGTCCATGTTTTACCGACGGAGATTTATAATCCGTGTCCAATCTCAACAGATACCTCGGCCGATAAATAACCATATCTAAATAATTCCTGGCGTAATTAAAATTCACAGACTTCCAAACCAGTACTTGACCGCAGCTCCCATTGAACTCTAGCACTGTGCGGTCATAAATAACGTTCATTGATTAAACCGACTCTTTGGGAAAAGTGGATACTATTCAGTGGAATCCATATTTTGATCTTAGACAGAATTGGTGAACGTTGCGTTGTATTGAGTGATCATTCGTTCGGAAAATTAGGTACATAAAATCTTTTTTTTCAACGCAGTCATTAAATGTAATAAAATAATCTTTATTTTCACACATACGTGGTATTTTCGCGAATAATTTTCAATGTTGAAAATTGAAAAAAAATTAAAAATGGTGGAGATGTGAGCCGACAAGTAGAGCCCTATTTTAAAAATCCTCGCTGATGGTGTACTTGATTTCTCTGCTAGGCATTATCTAAATACAATTTTTTTTCTTGTTTAGAAGGGTAATAGTTATCGTGTGACGTAGGGAATATTTTTTTTTGTAGAAGTGACAGCTGTATGAAGAAAAAAAACTCGCACATGACACCCAATCAAAAAAATCTTACTGCACACTTTAGACAATATTATGAAAAATAACTGTTGTATATTTCAACCAAATCTGTTGCGTAGATCGGGAGATATCGTGTACACCGTTTTGAAAAGTTCAAAACCTCTAAAAAAAACACCCTTAGATGAGAGTGAAATGATGAATACAGTGTAAACAGGCCATTATGTGTTTTAATCATAATAATTGTGTGTATCGTGTGTGAAATCCTTCCAAGTAAACAATGCAGTACGGTGAATAGCAAATATTTGGCATGTGCAGTATGTGTACGCTAGGTGGACGCGAGTTGACCCGGCCGGTCGTAGAACTCTGACACCGTGGAGAGTGACCGTGGTGGGTGGGTGTGGCCGGCTCCTCTGCGCAGTGCTGTCACAACTCTCTAAATATAGATTCCGCCATTGCCCTCGCTGTGGCCGTCGGCTTGCGGTGCGACCATTGTGTTAATAAATGTCCTTTTATAAACTGTAATATTTACGTATTTATTTTATCAAGCTTTTAATTACACCTTTTAGCTCTTCCACGAAGGATGCATTGCTATCTATGAGATCTGTAGTGTCATCGACAGCAGTGTATCTTAATGAGGGGTAGAAAAGGCAGCATATCTAATAGTATAATATATAATAGAAACCTAAAAGGTTTATGGATAACATTTTTAACATTAATATTCATAACATTAATGAATCATCTAGGATAGGAATATAATAATAATATTATTTAGATACATAGTAATTTTTTTATAGTTATAGCCGAGTTTTTACAAAGAAAAAGATTGAAACACTTGAAAAATGTCTGTTTTATACATCTATTTAATCGCTTACAATAATATCTGTAAAATTACTTACTTAAAGGTGATGTGTTTAATGTATATATGCGTGTGTGTGTGTGTGTAAACGTGTGCGTTGTACTTTGGTTTTATGTCTATGAATTGAATTATTAATATTGAATGTAATGAATTCGCGTTTTTTTTTATTTAAAATATAATAGAAACCTGAAAAGGTTTATGGATAACATTTTTTACATGATTCAATATAGGAATATAATAATAATATAATTTAGATACAAAATCATTTTTTATAATTGACAGAGTTTTAGCATTTTTGTCATATCTATTTTGAATTTGTCAGTAGTCAGTTATTTAGTCTGTTGTGGTATAATAAATATATCCTATAAATTAATAGGAAACATGATTTTTGGAGGGATAGATTCATAAAATCTTAAATTTAGTACATTTTAAGTTAGTAATCCTCGGTGACTGCATTCAAAACATTTTTTTTTTTTTTAATATTGCTGTCTTTGCTTTTATACCCCTCGTATATTACCATTTTTTAAATAAAAGTTATCACAATATTAAATGCTAAAACATTGTTCTTTTCTACACAGTATTATTTATTTCACTTATCTGTCTTCTTGAGCAAACATCGATTTGAAATTTGGCTGAGAGACGTACTCCGGATGGCAATACAAGAATCATTAATTAGTTAGACATAATTAGTTTTATCGTCATCATAACTGCTGGTTCTACAACCCCTGGTGGGTCTTCCTCCACTCATCTCGGTCTTGTGCCAGCTCTCTTCGGTTCTGAATCTTCAAGGCAGATATCCATTTAAGGCCATTGTTGCTCCATCTTAATTTTGGCCTTCTTAGACTTCTTTACCCTATTGGTCTTGAATTTTTCTTGAGTTTTTTAGTCGTTCTCTCTGTATTATCTAGCAAAAAGCTGACGATAAGCAAATATATTTTGATAAGAGTTTAACATTACCTAATTAAATAACCCCGACAGATTAAAATTAATTTTGAATATATCTTTTAGTCATATTTTATCACTTTGTGAATTAAACTTAACAAATTGATATATGTCATTGCAGATTTTTTACAGGCCTTTTTAAGCTCTTTGTAAGAAACGCATTCTCTCGACCGTTTTTTCATCGACTTACGTTGCAAAATTGGTCTCCACAAAAAGCTTTATTTTAATGGGATACTATATAGCCTATTTAGTAATTAATAATTTAGTTCCATACATAATGTTGTGTGGGCTAATACATGATTTCACTTGGACATGTTGCATTCCATCTAATCATTTAAATGTTTTTATAATATAATGTTTGCACTTCAGTTTAAACCTTCTTATATTCTCCGTGTTTTGAATTTCCTTTGGCAGGCTATCGAAGATTTTTATACCTTTATACATACAATTTTGTGAGGTGTTATTCTTTTTCTTTGGTAGTCTTATGTTGTCGCTTCCTCTTGTATTGTAGGATATCATAGGTATTACCTATGTCTTCTATGAAGGTCCATCCTAAATACTGGTGAAAGAATTTTTAAAATCGGATAAGTAGTTTCGGAGATTACCTCCTACATCCAAACTTACAAACTTTACCTCTTCATATATTAGTACCTATAAATGGGCAACATCTCCACCAGAGTAAGATATCCAAACAAGTATTTTTTTATCAACAATTGATATGCCTCGGGATCATCCGAGCATTTAGCCTTTTCTGATTCGTGGTTTTAATTGATAATATCGCCGTCGGATCCAGTTCCGCAACGTCGTCCATTGATTAATAACAGCATACATAATTATTGACTCCTTCGCGTGTTTACCTTCTTAGATGCGTGTACCAGACGAAAACACGAAATATTAAAAAATAATTATTTTAAACGAAATTAAAATTTTGTTCACCTTAATTCTTAGGAAATTTATAATGCCCTGAATTCGAAATCGTATGGCAACATAGCCTTTAAATTTATAGGAAACATGATTATAGAAAACACAATAAGTTTATGGGAATCATGATTTTGAATGATTTTGGTCGTAACTTCGTGTAACGTCAGTAACTTCTTTATAGTATTTTTTTTCTTCTTTTTTTGAACCGACATGTTAAAGAACCGATTTTTTTTTTAATTTTGCTGTTTATTTTTTTGTGTGCTCGCGACAATTTAGACTGTCAACATGACAGTTCTGTCTGTATGCCTTTTGGCAAAGGCGTCCTCTAATTGCCTCAATTCCTCCACGAATTTCCTATTCGTCTATCTATTTATTTTGTAGATACTTTTGATATAACTACATAGATGTAATTGATGGAACAATATTAACATATTATATTCTATTTGAAAAATGGCTCGAAAAGGAAACCCTGTATATCAGTAGGGCTATTTTGAAATAAATCTAAAAACAAAACCAAATTTATTAATGAATTAGAAAAGTAATACAGAAAAATCAAATCGATGAAAAAATATTTGGCTGCTACCGGGACTCGAACCACGGATCTCCAATCTAACCGGGGCAGGTGCGCCTTGTACATTACCACCAATACATCGACCTTATATGTGAGTCTCTTATATTAATTGATCAATATATACTATCCATTTTTAGCAATCCACTTTGGTACCTAATGCGGTAGTCATAAATTACTTTGTGTATCTGCCGCTAGAAGACTCCAGAAATAAATCTTTAATTCATTTTAATTTTGGAAACATTTGATGCATCAAAATTTATTAATAAAAAAAAAATCTGTGTGTTTTTTCTAATTGATTAATAAATTTGGTTTTAAAAATTCGCGAAACCTCGTTCTGAAATTGCAATTTCACAGTAATAATGTTTTCTTTATTATACATTATGGTAAGTCCATTAAATTTGTCCCAAGATCGCCACAAATATGAATTTAGCCTGTAATTTCTAGAAACAAAAGAGTTGTTGAGAAAGAAGTGTTCTAGAACCAAATACGTTCAGAACTCGCAAGTGTAGTTTGGTTCAAAAAGCTCGTGCTAATCACTCCTCACATCTCACCCACACAAATCAGTTATGGGCGTCTCCCTCTTTCGAAGTTCGCCTCTGATGCTAAGAGTAAACACGGGACCGTGTGATCTTTTCAAATTTCAATAACGGTACAAGTCACATATCACATTTCACCGCTCGGCCGAAGGTGAGATTTACATATCCAGCGTCGGCCGCCTCAAACGACCAGCAGAAGGAAATAAATTTGAAGAAAAAAAAACTAAAGATGATCACACATATCTTCAGCCGAATAAATCCATCGCGGACGCAGAAAATTGCGCGATAAGATTATTGTTGTCAGCAACGAATCAGCAAATTTGCATACTAATTAAGATTAACGATTTGATAAGGCCTCAGCGAGTAGCATTTTAATATTATTTTAGTGAGTGAGTGGGCCTGAAATTACGGTCGATATTAAAAATATTTATTATAAATGATTCGTCAAATATGACGTGCTTTTATTATATGTACATATATTTCGGCCACCAGTTGAGGCTGCGAAAATAGTGATGTACATCAATAAATAGAGAATTATGCTTTTTTGAAACATGTACCTCATTATTATTTGAACCATCTGGTATCGATAGTGACGGACATTTTTACGTAGAGAATCGTACTTTTTTGTACCTCCTTTTATACACCTCATAAATATAATAGAGTATTATATATTTTTAATCAAAATTTTATTAATGATTAATACCAATGACACATGTATATAGTAATGGATTTTATTTATTATTTTATTAGAAAAGCATAAAGTTGGTGTTTTTATTTTATTTAATAACAATTTTGAAAACAGAATGAGATAAGCTATTGGATTCTAGATTCGTTTAAGGGTGTAAATTCGAAATGATTATTATTAAGAATTGGAATACGTTTTATGAAGTATTCAAGACGTATTTAAGTTCAAAACAGTTGGTAGGCCAAAATTTACATGGTTTTAATTGTTCGTAATAGTGTCGTGCTGTGAGGGTGATAATCTCGAAGAGGGGTAGAAAAAATAGTTGTAACGACAAAACCTATAACTATAAAAAATAAAATAGTTATAAACAACGAAAAGTAATGTTTTGTCATCTCCCTAACGCGCCATATTTGTTTCATCTGTCGCGGACTGAGAAGATCGTATCGATAATCGATACTAGCCGCGAACGAAATTAGCGTGCTCATAAGCAAGCATGTTCACACATGCTCAAAAGATGCCTTTCAACTTGCAAATCAAATGAGCATGCTCATAAATTAACCGGCGGCGGCGGTTGATTTTTGAGCGTGCTAGTAATGAGCGTGCTCATTAGTAGCAATGTGCGTACACACATGCTACTAAATAGCAATGGATCAATACTGCGCATACTCACGTGCCACTAATGAGCATGTGTATCAGTATCTTAATGCCTTACCTACCTATATTGTATGTAAAAGCCTTTAAGGGCGTTAAAAAAATAAATAAAATAGATATTGCTCTAACTCTAATGGATTCATCATCTTCATCCCCTTGTCCTAGTAGGGTCGGGGGCCCAAAGACTCGACAAGGTACTTTTTATTTATTTTTATTTTATTTTTATTTATTTTTTTTATTTAAAAAGTAATAGAAACTTAGGAGGTTTATAGGTAACATTTTTACATGATTCAATATAAGAAAATATAATAATATAATTTGGATACAAGGTAATTTTTTTTATCGTTGGCCGAGTTTTAATATTTTTGTCACTTCTGTTTTGAACTTGTTAGTGGTCAGTTGTTTGGTCTGTTGTGGCAGGTCATTGTATAGTTTTAGTCCGTTGCAAATTAGTCGGGATTGTCCTGTTTTTGTTTTGGCGTGTGTTATGTCATAGTTTTGAGCCATTCTAGTGTTGTGTTGGTGTTTTTCGTGTATTTTGTGTAATTTTATGCCTTCGTCTTGTATTTCGCCAATTGCTAGTATGTGAATGATTTTAAGTGTTTCGATTTTTGTGATGTAATGTTTTCGATGTTTAATTGTTGTGTTATATGGTATACAGTTTCAGTTGGTGTCCGGTATTTCAGATCATAGACCATTTTTAATATTTTGTTTTGCTGTCGTTGGAGTCTGTTTATGTAGTTTTGTTTCCGGTTCCCCAGAAGGGTATCAAATATCCTATTCTATTCTTGACGTATGCCTGGTACATCAGAATTTTTATGGTATTTGGTGTGATTTCATGTATTTTGTGGAATAGGCTGGTCAGTTTTGTCAGTGAGTCAATTACTTTGTCTATTTGAAAGGTCCATTTGAGATGTCTGTCTATGTTGAGTCCTAAGTATTTAGTATTTTCTAGTTCAGTAAGTAAGTATTCATTATGTATTTTTATGTCCATTTTATGCGTTTTCCGTTTGGCCTCAAAGTTAATGTAGTTACATTTTTGTGCGTTTAAAGTTAGTATATTTCTTTTTGTCCATTCAGTTAATATGTCTATGTCTTTGTTGATTTGTTTTGTGGTTTCTATGTCATTATTGTTTTCGTAAAATATTCCGAGGTCGTCCGCATAGAGTAATATTTTGCCTCTAATATTTAGCTGCTCCAGGTCATTTATGTATATTATATAGAGTAATGGTCCTAGGATTGATCCCTGTGGGACACCATAGCTGACATTCATATATGTACTTGTGGTTTCGTGTAGTGTAATGTATTGCTTTCTGTCTTTTAGGTAGCTGTCGTAAATGTTTAGGACGTTGCCAGTGATTACGATTTTTGATAATTTGTTGACTAGGGTAGTCAGATGTACCGTGTCAAATGCTTTTTTAAAATCGAAAAAGAGTCCGGTCACGCTTTTCCCTTCGTCAATTTTTGTCTGTAAGTAATTTAATAAGTTTATCATGGCTGTTGTGGTTCCCTTTTTTTCTTGAAAGCCGTGCTGTGTTTTCGTCAGTATGTTGAGTTTATTCAAGTGTTCGAGTAGTCTTTTGTGTATTACTTTTTCAAATATTTTACTAAATACTTCCATGTTACCCTGTCTTGCGCTGCTTCCCTTTGAGTCGAGCAGTCCAGATCCGTTCTGTTCATACACATTTTTTGGCTATTTCATCCAGCTTTATCTGGGGCGTCGACTTCCTTATTCGTTCCTCTGGCATTCTTAATACACGTCCAAGCCATCTCAAGTGTGATTTTTCTATATGTAGAGTAGGGGCTCCATACCGAGTGTGTGTCTAACGGATTCGATTAATAATCTAAGGAGGCGTTCTTGTCCAATCTTTTAACTTCGGTGATGGGATGCAGTATCGAGCTTTCGAATAGATCATAACTCCTCCGATCCACGCCCTATCTCCTTTGACACTCTGCCGCATTTATCTTCAAAATTTCAAATAATTAACGTGTCACTTTAAACGAGTCTTCTAAATGACGCATTCTTCGCTTGACTCGAAAAGGTTCGGACTATTCCCGTCCGCTCGCATTCCGGGCCCGTGTCGTGGGTTGGTCGTTTTTTGCCGCCGCTTGAAATTAGCCGATCCCGGCCGCAACCCGATCCCGGGAGCTGTCGTGTAGCCATCCGTCAGGCGGCTCCGCCACAAAATATCCAGTGCGTAACCGACTCCTGGAACGGAACGCCCCGCGGCCCGCCCGAGACGGGAAACAGGGCGCTTTTTATTTACACGGGCTTTTCGCTTTCTCCACCCTCGCGTCGGTGAGTCCTTGGACGATGGCGTGGAAGATAAGATGAGTGATCGCAGTGTGATGGTGAGGTGATTCTCCTTCTTCGTGTGCCCTGTCGGGTCCCCCCGACGTCGGCGATCATCTTTCCCTATCCAGGGCAGTGCGGAACAGCTTGTGGTGAGGGGGGAGAATATTGTTTCTCTTTTATTTTTTGTTTTTAATGGGCTTTATTTTATTTAAGGGGTCACCACCAATATTTAAATACTGGGGTATCTAAATATTGGAATATAATTCGGGAAGCAGAGAATAAAAAGAAGAATTTGGAATATACTTACAAGATTTATTTAATTACGAATACACAGCTTTTTAACAATACTTTTTAATAAAAATTTTAGACTAGTTATAAAACACTGGATGAACGAGGTCTACGAGGAGAGTGTTAAAAATCGCGTCTCTCCCTCTATTTATAAATATTTGCGAATGCTTCCAGAATATTCTCCCAAAAAAAAGATATAGGGCTGTGCTGTCTGCGGCTTCCGACATGATCGATATCTTTCGATGAGAATATCGAAAAATATCGATCCAAGCCTCAGACTACAAGCTCTTCCACGCTTCTTATCCCGGTCCACTCTCGGATATTTCCAATGCCGCCTCCTTCCGACCCCTCTGCGACCCTCGATCTTTCCCTTCATGACGAGCTAAGGATGGAGTTCTTTTGGCCCCTCGTTATATGACCAAAGTATGAAATTTTACGGAGCTTTACTGTGTTGAGTAACTGTCTGTTTGTATTTGCTCTACGTAAAACTTCAACTTCAGGTGATTAGGAAGATGATTTGTGAACGTTTTAACAAGTAGGATGTCCGGATGCAAACATGAAAAAGCATAACAATCTATTTTAAAATCATAGTTTGACGCGTAATTGATAATATTATTTTATGAGAATGTGAACATTTTTAAGAACCTAATTACTAGATTTTGTTTCCAGGGGGATCACGATTAGAGAATGCAATCCCGAGTCGGGATTGCCCTTTCGGGATCCCTCAAGTTTAGAATTTCAAGGATCGGGATCCCGAATACTTTGTGTTTTTTTTGTTGTTTATAGAGCTGAATAGCAATTAACGACAATGCCTTGCATTTTTATATCAGCGATTTTAATAAAATGTTCATTATTAATCATTGCATTAAAGTTTTTGTAGGCGTTTTTCCAAGCATCATTCAGTCAATGCAGTAGAGTTAGTAGTAGTTTTTATTACTATGTTAGGTTGATAAGATACAACAAATATTATTCAAAGCTATTTTCATTATTTGAATGTGACATGAACGTAAGTTTTAAGTACCTACTAAAAGCTCGATAGACATACACAATTAAACATACAAAAATGTTGATCAATCCCGATAAGGGCCTCCGCACACAGGATGCGTTCTATGCAGATCGTTGCGATCTATGCGATGTTTGGAGTTCTCTTATGCCCTCTACACTGGTTGCGTTCCGGTA
Source organism: Agrypnia vestita (assembly GCA_016648135.1). Lineage (NCBI taxonomy): Eukaryota > Metazoa > Arthropoda > Insecta > Trichoptera > Phryganeidae > Agrypnia > Agrypnia vestita. The sequence continues at coordinate 132,957 of JADDOH010002171.1, forward strand.
TCGCGAAGAACTCCATACATTGCATACGATCTGCGGATCGGATCGGATGACCGGAACGCATCCTGTGTGCGGAGGCTCCCGATAATCTCGTCCGATTTTTCGGTTCGGGATTGATCTCGTAAAATGCCTCGAGATCTCGCGGGATCGGGATTGCATTCCATAATCACGATTAATAGATGTCTCACGGAGGCGAAGCTATTTATATGGGACCTACCGTGCGGCTGGCTGAAGCGATCGCTTTACACAATGTAACGTTTACTGACCCAACCGTGGTCGACCACATGATTGGTTTGTTTTTACACTACTACGCTATCGCTTTTAAAAAAAATCTTCTATCTGTACTTTCCATATAGATAGCCACGTCTCTGTGAGATATCTATATTTTTCCTTAATTAATGACCCGTAATTTTTCGCCATTTTTTAAAATCATACTGTAACATTACCAAAAACGAAAACAAACTCAAAACATATTCGGGGGCGTAGTCACTACCAACACCAATTACTGTTTTCCATTTACTTAAAAGACCATCAATCGTTGGGGCGAAGAATGTCCAGCCAGTGGTGCAATTTTCATCCTGTTCCGCCCGAAGGGCCTAGACATCTAAATCTAAAGAATAAGCGTTGCCTCATTTTCACCAGCTCTGAAATGAAAAATCATTCTCGGCATGCCTTTTTGCTAATCGTTCCTTCGCCGAAAAGATCATGTAAATCGCGAAATGACTCTGCAGATTTCCACCTTTTCTCGAAGTGGTACAGGATAATATGACGTAATATATGTGTATGCTTTCATACGCGTATTTTAATTTACTTATCCTGTTAAAGAATTATATTTAGACAAATGTCCGTTAAATTTAAATGCAAAAAATTAAAGTCGCAAAAAAATGGCGGCTAATTATGCAATTATAAGTTTTTTGTTTCACATTATTTTTTGTCGATGACTACAAAAATATAAAATATACACAACAATGTTATTATATATTACAATTTTACTTTTATCCTATTTCTTAAAGACAACCAGAACTCCAACAAACCATTTTTATTTATTTGAAATATTCGTTAGATATTTGATCAAATGTTTGTTGATTTAGATGTTTTGAAAAAAAAAAGTATTTTACAAAGTGAAGAATGAAAAAAATAGTAATAATATAATGTAAACCTGTGTGTAGCCAAAGTTCGTAATCCCCGCTAATTTAATTTATGGAGAAAGTCGTGTTCTGTTCACATCAGACGCAGCGTTTCATTCATTCTGTTTAAGTAATATTTCCACGTATCGATGTGCCCAACTTTCACACACATTCTCGCATTCCGATCGCTCTCGTCCTTTTATTGTTTTATCCCCTGCAAAAAACATATGAATTATGCGAATAATTTGTATTGTGTATCTTGCGAATGTATCGCATTGATTTTGTCTCCATTCACATCATTATTACTTTTGGAATTTCATTAATACTTTTATCACCTAGAAAAAATATAATGTCACACTGACACGCATATAATGATAGGATTAAATATATGTTATGCCTCACGATATTCAAGGCTTTTAACAACATGGACCCTCAATACATTTCCGACTTCTGCATTCCATTCTCCGCAAATAACAGGCTACTAACTCTTCGCTCATCATCAACATCTAATACAAGTAGATTAATTTGTTTGTTTGTATATTTTTTATTTAGTTGTAAAAAGAACACATTTTTACATCTAATAATTAAAACATAAATTAACATAGCACTTATTATAATATATCAACATAAATAGAAACACATTTTCACATCTGGCTCAAAGTAACGAAATTTAAAAAAAATAAACACGAAACAACATAACATGACCATAGATTAAACTTACTTTTCACATATTTTGCACTTAACCTACGAAAAGTTTATTATTGAAAAAATTCAACATGTTTCAAAGCCAATGGTTTATTCGTCAGAATAACAAAAATAAAATTTAAAAATCGAAGTATATATAATCAAAATATTAAAAAGTAATATATGGAAAATGAATAATATATAGTACCTACTTAACATGAAAATAAATTATAATTATAATGTCACCACAAAATGATTTTGCCGTGTTTGAAGAAGAAGTAAATTTTATTAAGTTAATTTATTTATTTTATTTTATTTGAAGTAAATCGCGTCCACAAAACCAATTTTGGCGACCGTGCTTTCGCGGTGGCTGGACCAAAGTTGTGGAATAAACTACTTAATAAACTGAGACAAACAGACATCTTACCACAGTTCAAAAAAACAACTAAAGACGCCCTTGTTTAGACAATGATATAAAAACCTATAGAATCAGACCGTTTCAACACTGCCTCATGTTTCCCACTCCTAATACCTATGTACTCCGCGACAATGCCTGATTCTTTCTGGCACTCCCAACTATTAAAGTTTTAAATGTTAATTCCATGTTTTTCACGTCATCTAGTGAATAATAAGTGTTTTTAGCCAGTGATTAGGTTTATATGAAGCGCCCTTGAGGTGAGTACTCGCGAAAACGGCGCTATATAAATGATCCAACTATTATTATTATTATACATAATACATAATAGAAAAAAATTGAGAAGATCTCCTGGATTGATCACATTACCAATGAAAAGATATAATTCGTCAAGAGATTCTCATTAGGGAATGAGAGAGTCTCATTAGGGAATGAGCATGCAGAGGCGGCTGACATTTTTGCTGATAGTATAACTGTTTAAGTGTTTATAGGACAAAGCTGATACAATTGTTTACATCCCAACAAAATGGAAATAGACAATAAATCTTTCTATTTTACCTTTAACTATTATTTTTTCTACCTTTAACTTTATTATTATTTTTTTCTGTATTATTATTATTATTATGATTATTAACTTTTAACTATTATTATTGTAACTTTTAACTGTATTTTAATTTTAACTGTCTTATGTAATTTAAAAAAAAAAATTATTCTGTATATTGTAGAAGCCCATAAGGGCGTTAAATAAATAAATAAATAAATAAAATAAAAAAATAAAATAAGAGATATACAATGACAAGAGAGCTACCATCAACGACTATTATTTAACCTATTCTCATCAATCCCAAATATGATCTCTAACAATTCATCATGACGGGAAGAATAAGGATGTCGTGGCTACGAAACATAAAAAAAGTGGTGTGATAGGTATCCTAAATACCAGTGATCTTTTATATTTTATACGAGGAACGCCAACTTAATGTAGATGACAGTGATATATAATCAACAAAAGAGATCTTGCACATTGAAGACATTATAATTTTAAATTATGTATGTATGTAGATTATGTTTATTGTGTTTACTTATCCATTTTCTTATTTTTACATTTTTCTCTTCTCTTTTTGTTTTAATTCTTTTTATTATTTATTTCATGTTTTTATCTGTTATTATGCTTTTTATGTTTGAAATATAATTTTAAATAGCTGTTACACAGTTACAAATCTACACCGACACTCACAAAAGTGCCCAAGGGCTAGTTGAGTGACGATGCCAAAAATTGTACTCAAGATAAATATATATATATATAATTATGGAATTCTCACAGATTTATATGGGAAACATGTGTGAAAATCACAGGCCTTATGGGCTGTATAAGCTGGTTTATGTGAATACTTTACACAATGCAACGTTCACCGATTCCAACCTAAGATCATCCACTAGTCAAACTGAAATAATTGTTTCGAAATTTTATTAATATATTGTTTTTTTTTGGTTTCCAGGTAATAATCTTCAATACATCAAACAACTTAGTCTTCCAAAAGGTAGGCAAAAAGAAAAGGATACCTTTTATTATATATATAAATATATTTGGATTCTTAATAAAAAAATTAAAGCTAAAAAATTATACTTATTAACAATGTATGTACACACAATAAAAATATATGTATTCCCAGTTCAATAAATTAAGTTTAAATATTTAAACACTCTAGTTTAAACAGGTGATTATTCACAAAAATAACTAAATAAGTCAAATGAAAAGTTCTCATGCATTACTCAATAAAGTCAATTATTTAAATACGTAAAAATTGCTGTTCGATATTCATTAATACAATGTGGACACGTCTCGTGGTAATAATAATATTCGTTAATAAATATGTTGTCGCTGGCATTTACGTCACAACCCCACCCTCTTCCTCGTCCTTCCTACTTATCTATCAGTCTCCCTCCTATGGCTTGTCTATGAAATCTAAATCCTATCACTTATTTGAAGACCCAATCTCGATCACCATCTCATGTGACCACGTGTTTAAAATTATGTTGCCGATTCGTCAAGTTTGACCATCAACTTCGTCTTGTTACCGAAGAAACAAGTGTTGTCGGCAGATGAGTCGAGCTCTTCCTCGTATACAGTCCACTTATTCGTCCATCTCCAATTCCTTTATTGCTGTCATCTTTACCCGTGTTATGCAGGCAATAGACACACACAGCACAGGAAGATGGCTCCTATAAACTGATATTCTTATTGCATTTATGCTTGAATCACCTACACACCTGGTGGACGCAGGTGTGTGTATTAGCTCACATCTTCATCATGCATGATATTACACGCACCAAGCCAAGGACAGTGGTCTCATGTTCCTTTGTACTTCGAACTTCACCTTGGCGAATGCGTCTGTGGTCAGCTGAAATGGGCTGGTTGAACTCTCCACGCCGGTAATGCGATTTATTTACAGCCGAGAGTTGTGTGAAGCTAGTCTTACGTAGTGTATACGCATATGCAGGTGCTAATAATAATAGATATTTTACCCTTTAAGCGACAAAATGCTGCTTCTGATATAATATTTCTACATACTTACCTAATACTGTTCTTCGCATTTTAAGATTATATTAATTAAAACTAGCTAGCTACAGCTGTAACTCGTCAAAAAATTATGGTTCTTTTACATGTCGGTTCCTAAGTATTTATTTATTTGTTTTAAAAGAAATTCTTAAGATTCTTATTAATAAAAAAAAATTAAAAAAACTTTTTGTAAAAAAAGTCGAAAAATGTTACTATTAAGAAGTTACGGACGTTATATGTAGTTGTGACGGGCGAATGGACAGAAATGAAATTATTATAATCGGGATTACATTAAGATTTTCACAATTTAAAAAAAATTAAACAGTGAAGACATTATTGACAGTTGATAGTATTGTATTAACTGTATATGCACAAGTACCCTTTTTTACTTGTTAAAATAACTGTCTTATTTCATATACCAGCTGTAACCCGTCAAAAAATGACGGTAATTTAACGTGTTGGTTCCTAAGGAACAAGTACCTATTTAATTGTACGAAAAAAATTGTTTGAAAAAAAAACTAATTTTTTTTTATTGAAAATTGTCAGAAAACGATTGAGTTGATGTTACGAAACTTGCATCCGTGACACAAACTTTGCATCCCTATTTTATTATTTAAAAGCAGTCTAATGATAACAAGCGCCGCTAGAGTGTGACACCCTGATAATCATAGAAACAATATATGTCTGGTGGGATTTCAAACCTCCTATTCTTTTAAACAATAAGTTATATTTATTGAAAATAATAATTTTCAGGTGTATTCTAGTATATATGTTAAATAGTTCGGAAGGATATCATATGTACATTGAAAAGAATATTGCCAATTTAAAAATATATAGAGGGAAAAATCTATGTATACTAACTATATCATGTGAAGGACCGTAGACGTCTTTAGCATATAGTCCATTCGAATATATTAAGGAAACTGATTTGAAACCTATATACAACATTTAAAAAAAATCATAATGTGTGGATTTTCTTGCGGTGGAATTGGTGAACGTTACATTGTATGGAGTGATTACTTAAGCTAGTTCTTACAGGTCGTAGCCCTGGTCTACCCTATAAAGACTTGCATACACGGTTCCATATAAATAGCTTCCTCTCTCTGAGAATACTGTAATTTATAATAATTAATCAATTATATTTTCAACACTAAGAAATAGTTGATTGTCAAAAAACATGAGCGTTTCCTGGGCCACACAGTAGCTAAGTAGCCGCAAAGTGGCCACTGCTTACAAAAGCAGCCGGCTTAACTTTTTGCTTGCATTTGCGTCCCTATTATTTTAGAGATACTTTCATCTGTATGTGTTTTGTTTATTCATTTGATTGATTTGATTGTATTGATTCGATCTGCGTGTTTTTTTTGTAAAAGACAGGTTGATCTTTAAATTTCAATAACACCATAACCATTTCATCTGGCAAAAAATCTTCCTCGGTGGTCAGAGCTGCAACACATGGCTCGTGGTGAATGGAAGGAACCCGCTCATTAGCGAGGGTTTTTTTGCTTTAAATAAAGAAAGCAGGAACCCATTAGTGCAGACCGGACCCGAGCTTTAGATCTTGAAAATAACATAAGGCGATTTTGCTTAACAACTAGTGACTATTTTTTATATATTTTTATAGTGACTATTTTTATTTATTTTTATTTTAGGGAAAATTAACAGCATATTAACATATGAATATATTAACAAACATAAAATAACGGATATTAAAATTATGCCAATTACAAATTTTCCACTGAATATAGTAATTCATTAGAACATAGTTTATAAGAATATGGTAATTTATTAGAACAAGTGTGACGTAGTAAAATAATTTTAACAGCGAGCGGAGAGGGTGCAGGGGAATGTGGGACGGGAGTAGAAGGGAAGAAAAAGAAGGGAATTGAAACTAGGGAATTCACCAATTTATTTGAGACTAGCTGTGCCCGCGGCTTCGCACGCGTAGATTTATAGTAATTTGTGTATTAACCTTAACGTATAGATATATGTCGTCGCGGACTTTTTTCTATGTACCTTTTTGACTTGTACAACTTCTCTATAGAAAGTATTTAAATATCCCTTACCGTTAATGCAGCGTTCGTAAAAAAACACATCGCTCGATCATTTTTTCGTCAACTTAAGTTGTAAAATAGGTCACCACGAAAAGCCCCTTTATCTTAACGAGATAATATTAGGTCCTTACATATGAAATTGGCGTTTAGTATGGGAGGAACATAAAGCCGATTTTTTTTATTATAATATATTTATTTAATCAAAGTATGTACCATTGCTGTCTATGCACTTTTGCCATCTCATAGGTAGTTCATCGATCCCTTTACTAAGAAATCCATTCGGACGGGAATCAATAAAATCTTTGAAGGCGGTTTGGACTGCCCCATCGGAGTTGAATTTTTTCCTTTGCAAGAAGTTATCCAAATTTCGAAAAAAATGGTAATCTGTTGGGGCAAGGTCCGGAGAGTACGGTGGATGTCTTAGACATTCCAATTGAAGCTCCTCTAATTTGGTAGCCGTCTGTTGTGCAGTGTGTGGTCTAGCGTTATCATGAAGCAGCAGTGGCCTAGAGCGATTAACCAGCCTCGGTTGTTTAGCAGCTAGCTTTCCATCATGGTTTGCAGTTGCTGACAATAGACATCTGCCGTAATCGTCTGGCCAGATTTAAGAAAGCTGTAGTGAACGACACCCGCACTAGTCCACCAAACGCTCACAAGTAACTTTTTTGGAGTCAATTTTCGCTTGGGGCATGGTTTGGCTGGTTCGGCAGGGTTCAGCCATTGCGATGAGCGCTTCCGATTATCGTACAGGATCCACTTTTCATCACAGGTATGATTCGATTTAAAATCCCTTCATTATTGTGCCGGTTGAGTAATGCAACGCAGCAGTCAACGCGCGTTTGTTGATTTGCTTCACTCAATTCGTGAGGTACCCACCTTTCAAGCTTTTTCACCTTACCAATTTGCTTCAAGTGGATTAAAACAGTTTTATCACTAACACCGCAGCCTGCAGCTAACTCGATGTGGTTTGCGATGGATCCGCTTCCACAATAGCCTTCAATTCTTCATTATCAACTTTGGTCTCCGGCCGTCCACGGGCTTGTTCTGCAGGTCGAAATTTCCAGAACGAAAACGTTGGAACCAAAAACGCACTGTGTTTTCTTTTGCGGCACCGTCGCCATACACATCATTAATCCTTCGAGCCGTTTCTGCAGCAATGGTGCCACGGTGGAACTCGTACTCGTAAATAACGCGATATTTCAATTTTTTCATTTTGTAAACTGAGTGACGCAAAGAA
>JADDOH010002172.1:0-131888 GCA_016648135.1 Agrypnia vestita
AAACCACGGACCTTTGTCTTACGCGGACAACGTGATACCAATTTCACTATCCCAGCTACTTAATAAGTAGTCAATATTTGATAGTTATATGTTTCTCTTTGAATTATTAATTCACTTATTTATATTATTCCATTTTTATTAGGAGATATTTATTAATCGATTGTTATTCTCGTAACAATCGAGAATTTCAGGAACCCAGGATCCAGCATTTAATTTTTCAGTTTTATTATTTGATATTTGTGTGTTTCTCTTAATTTCATTTATTTATTTCTTAATATATATATATATATATATATAAATTTACCTTTCACTGTACTACGTTATTTAATATTTATTTATGGCTTATAATAATTATAATTATACATACATATTATATATTAAACATATTTGTTCTGTGTTATAAATACGTAATTAATACTCTGTATTAATGTATGATGTCAGAGAACACACCAAATATTTTTTTAATAAATCATTAATTCAGCGTAATATTTACGTCAGATGTAAAGTTATCAATGAGTGTTTGCCAAATTCGATCTAGTAATAATAAGGGATGGTTTCGTATTTTACGGGAAAATGACGAAAATGTATTTACAGGTAGTGCAGGTAAACACGCTGAGTAATTCTACATAAAACTTATCGGGTTTAAACATACTCCCCGAAGCCAAACTACCTGCTATACTTTGATAAAGTTGTCCTCTCAAGCGATCGCAAAATCAAATACATTACTTACGCGTCGATAGGTTGGTCACGTGTCTCGTTTACTCAGGTATACGGGTTAATGAATTTTGTGAAAAAGTGCTTACTATCTGAAAATGATTCAAAAATTATATATAGTTGATTATAAATAACAAATTTATAAATATAATGTATATATACTTTATATATATTAGAAATTATATATAAATAAAAATAATTATATAAAATTATATATAATTAATAGTGAGAATGTTGTGAATGAATTAATATGATATTTTCATCCTTCTGTTCTTTCTGTCTGATTTTCTCAAATATATTTCTGAGGTCAATTTTTTACTTGCGGCTACTGACGAGTCTATTGCTAGTATAAGTGCATTATCTTAATATAATAAATAAAATTTTAATATATTAGGGTTTAAATGAATGAATTCAATTAAAAAAACTATTAGTTCGCATGTTCAGTACTAAAGTACTTTAAAATGAATGCTTTTTCTTACTTTTTCCATTGAAAAAACTAAATTAATTCCACACGTGAATCCGAGCTGAAACTTACACATTTATCGATTCCTTGAGGCCAGTTTTTATACGTTTATTCCCAGATTTTTTTTAGTATTCTGAAAAAGTTAAAACCATTCTATTTTTTTTTTAATATTACAGACAAGTGAGGTTTCACCATAAATATTTTTAAACAACTCATAGTCAGAAACTGTAATACGCGTCAGTTGACTCAGAAAAGTAACCCACGGCTTTAGTTGCCTGTTGGTCTAGTGGTTCAGACATTTGCCCAGTGATCCAGTTGTTGTGGGTTCCACACCAGCTAGTCACAGGTGTTAAGCTACGTTTGAAAATAGTGAAAATATTGATGCGACACGTATTTTATGTACGCATCTCTATTATTTAAACTAAAATAATAATATAGTCATCTTCTTTTTCCTTGCATTGTCCCAACTCATTGCCTAAGTAGGATTTTGGGGTCGGCTCTTCTCCTTTTTAGGTTGTATCTTCTTCGATTCTGTGTATCGCTTTCATCCAAGCTATCCTTATATAGAATTTTGGACGATTGAGTTATCCAAGAGCTCTTTAATCTTCCTCTAGATGACTTGTAATGTGATAAAATCCCGGCGTAATTTATTTTATCACCTTACCTTCCATCGTGTATTAATCAAAACATCTCCAAATCAGAAACAATTATTACAATCTTCATAAACCATTTGACCGTTAAAAACATGCTGGCCTACGTGACGATCTCGAGGTACATGCAAACAAACTAGCCGCGTGCATTACGCTCTGCAACATGGACTTTCCCACTAAAGGGTCGTAATTACTCCATATTGACCCTTATCCATTAACATATATACAGCTTACTGATCTAAAATCCTTAAACCATCCAAACTAGCTTAATTGAATTTGATTTTCAATATACATCGCCTGCCAACTTTCGTGCCAATCAAATTTCTATATTAGGAGTGGTCTTTCTCGTAATTTTTAACTCCAATTATCCCTTGAACTACATATAAGATGTTATTACCTTTCATACATTGACCCCTAATTTAAATACGTTATGAAGCTACCGTATCAGAAATAATCAGCGGACGACTTTTAGACCACCTCCCTTTCTCTAAAAACAAATGTAGCGTCACGATTTGTAAATAAAAAAACGATTTTTACTTTAAATAAACATTTATCATTACTATACATTATAATCAGGACATTACATGTAGATTTACTGTAAAAAAGGGAGTATCTTTTGCTAAACTTGTTAAATTTTTACAATAAAATTTAAACAATATTTTTTAATGTATGTTCTAAGAACACAATTAATGTATTTTATCCACAGAATGATTATTATCAATTAAGACTTTTTAAATAAGTCTCACGGACATGAAGCTATTCAAATGGGAAACGCGTATGGAAGTCTTTATAGGGTGGCCCATACACGTGTTACATAAATTGATTTGTTTCTGTGAGACTTCTTTAATTTATTTGATAAGAGATTAAAACAAAGTTAATTAGTTTATAACTAAACTAGTTAACTTAAAGTGTTTACACCACTAAAATTTATTTGGTAAAACCAACCGGTTTCGGAAACGACGTTTCTTCGTCAGGGTATAATTAATACTAATTGAACTTTACAAAAATTATTAACAATCATACTTCAGTGTTAAGTGTCCAAATGGGGGTAAATAGTGGGGTGTGCGAAAGAAACAGGTGACAGTCCTATTTTGAATATGTTCCCTTTCACCCTATCACCTGTTTCTCTCGCACTCCCCACTATTTAACCCTGTTTGGACACTTAACACTTGAAGTATGATTGTTTATAATTTTTGTAAAGTTCAATTAGTATTAATTATACCCTGACGAAGGAACGTCATTTCCGAAACCGGTTGGTTTTACCATATAAATTTTAGTGGTGTAAACAAAGTTAACTAGTTTAATTATATTCATAATGAATAACCACAAAGTTATAGCAAAATACAAAAGTATTAATTAGTTTATTTATAAAATGATGCCACAAAGGAAATTTAGAAACTTTACAGTTTTTATATATTATTTTTTTTAAATATTAAGTACTTGAATAACTTTAATTATAACATCAAGATGTAAATATAAAAGCTGATTTATCCCACAGAGTTAATGTTGACTAATAGACATAGCGATCACTTACTGGCATATATTATACTGTGTATGATGAAAGTTCCGTACGCAAAAAAGACAAAATATACAAAACCGCAGAAATACCAGTGATCTATATAGAGCTGAGGCCCAAATTCAGATTCAATACTAGATGATTTAAAGGTTAAGAAGGTATGCTTTAAAAGTGTTATTTTGTACTGAAAATTGAGCTTTTAAGGCGTGCTTTGACCTTTAAATCATCTAAGTACTTTGAATTCAGGCCTGAGTGTTGGTCAGCAAAAAAACTTGTAAGTGCCGGTAGGGGACGCCTACGAGGTAGTTTGAACGTTCCCCGAAAAGTTATCAGAAAGTCGCCTAAGAAGTTACGGACATATGAGAAGAGATGATGAACACGTGGTCCATAAAACTCTCTCTCCTGGAAATAAAAAGAGAAAGATGCCGTCCCCCGCTGACATGGTGGAGCAGCGTGGCAAAACTAACATAAAAAACCCAATCATCCTCTCCGACAACCCGAGATATGTCATCTTGGCGCAGAATAATTGAGAGAGCCGACCCCTTTTAAACTGTGAAGTGGCAAAGACAAATAATTATTAGTTTTATGTAATTTAATGTAAGTTTAATGTAATTTTAAAATAGATATTTCGAATTTATAGTACAGTAAAATGATACAGATTACAAATGCGCTATTTTTGACACAGTTTCCTGATTTTTTTTTGTAGATATGCGAACACGAAATACGTGTCACATCCATATTCTTACTTTTTTCAAACTAAGCTAAACGCTTGTGCTATGGAAATATGACAAACTCCCTGGTCTTGAATGAGGTTTGAACCCGTGACCTTTGGATCACGAGTCGAGTGTCTTAACCACAAGACCAACAAGCTACTCTTCTATTCTCTGAGAAAGTCTTCAAAAATATATTCTGAAGTTGTACCATGTATTTTGGATTCTATTGCAGTTTCCGTCACCAAGGTCAGTGTCGCTGATGCATCTGTGCTTTTTGGCTGATCCTCCGTAATTAACTTTTTTATCACAGGTTTTTAAAATATATATTATTTAGAATCATGTTCACTTTTTAAAATTAAAAGGCGAGAGAAATTAAAAACCAGCCCAATTTTGTCTATTATTAATTTTAATTTTTCGCTTTACTGTAACTTTGGCGATATTTCTTGTAAAATTCCAATACGTCCATCAAAATGAAACTAATATTACTTATCTGTCAGATATTATACTAGACACATTTATATTTTCAGAAAAAGTAATGCGCCCCAGTGATTGAAATAACTGGACATCATAAATCAACCAATATCTACTTACAAAAGTATCTTTTAATGAGGTTCTGATTCTGATAAGGGTTGGTTTAATATTTCTGGCTTTCAAATGTCTCCTTTCTAATCGAAAAATCCACTTAGATTAACGTCAAAGAATTAAATAATCCTTCGTCAAAATTTATTTTTAAGGATAATTTCTCAGTACTTAACAAATTCATAATAATCATTAGCTTTATCAAAATTAAAGTTCTCGAATAAATTAATATTATAATAATAAATCAAGTTTCACGATAATCCGCACGTTACGATGAACCCGAATTATTATTTAATTAATTAACATTTGTACAAATTAACATAAATTATAAAAGTCTAACAGAGACAAAGCTTTTTATATAGAAAGCATACATGAAAGTTTTTAAAGGGTGGCCAGAGGGCTTACGGCTTATATTATCTGGCTTAAGTGATCACTTTGCACAACGTAACGTCTACTGATTCATCCCTAAGAACAACCACACATTATATACAAATATTTTGAATAATGTTTTTCACTTAGTTCCTGTAAGGCACATTTGGTCCAAAAACAATACCATGGGTTAGTGCCATTAGATATCTTGATATGTGTAATTTTTAGCAGTCACACATTAAAAAAATTATATAAAGATAAATTATGGAAGTCTCACAGAGACGAACATATTTACATTGAAAATGTGAATGAAATCTGTATAGGTGGCTAAGGGTTTATGACATATATGGACTAGCTTAATTGATTAATTGACGAAATTCAACGTTCACAATTCCACCGAAAAAACTTCCACATATAATCTATTTTTTGCAAGTTGTATGTATGTTTTTAATCACTTTCTATCACATATTCGAATGCACAATGATAGAGTTATCCGTGGTCCCAAGATATAGTATACAAAAATTTCGCAGTTGGTTATCATACCTCTATATATATATATATATATATATCATACAGGTATTTTTTAATATAATATTTGATTTTTTTTATTAAACCATAAATATCTCTATGTCTATGTCCAGTCGAATAAATAAATGCGAGTACCTATATGGTGGCCCTCGTAGTCTAGTGGGCATAATATAATAATAGCATAATAGAAATTGGGCCTCTTAGCCTGTTGCAGCGTAAAATAAAAATAATATTATATATATATATATATATATATATAATATTATTATATATGATATATATATATATATTATTAAACATAAATTTCATTTTATATTTCGTATTAAATTTATATATATATATATATATACTATATATATATATTAGATATATATATATATATTGAGATGTGACCAAAAATGAGTGCACTCTTCAGCCCTAAATGTGTTAAATAAAAATGGCCTCCTTCAGTATCGCGCGGTTGGCTGAGACAGGCTTGCCAATGGTGTTCTCGCCAAGCGCCATTAAAATAACGTTCTTTGTGGTGACAGCTGGCTATAGCCGTCTCGTAACGGGCCCATCGGGTGCGCGTATTTTTGCGACCTTTGGTGAGTTTGTATTCAAGTTTTACTTTAATGCGATACAGCGGTAATCGTCGGTGGTTATTTTTGTGTTCCTTTTTTCTAATTAGACTTATTTCAGGGCCCGTAACGCTCTCCCGACATGCTCGGTCGTAGCGTCTCGTTACGTTAAATGAATTTCGGATGATATGGCGGAGGCTGGGGTTCGACCCATGGTCACATATACACGGCAGAATATCCCAGAAAACTATACACAGATTGCTTGATAATATCATCCACATTTGGTATGGGAAACAATTTAATAATATATTTTGTTGAAAAGGTAGATTTTTTCAGTATTACTTTAATAATGATCATTTGTGATATTTTATATATTTGTTTAGATTTTTTATAAAAACCTTGAATTATATAGCAGATAATTTAAATTTTAATGTTCAGTCACTGTTAATGACAACATTTACGAAAAATCGTGATATCCGTATGTATATAGGGGTGAATGATTTTGTTCGGATGGATTGACATTTTGCGACTGGTGGAAGACACCTTGCTATTAATAATAAGAGCAGCGTTGAATGGGGAACTGTGAAAGTGAGTAATAAATCGCATTTCAGAAAATAAGACTCCATGTATCAAGAGTACATAAAGAAGAAAAGAATCAGAAGGTTAACTTTTAACCGTGAGAGACCGTGAGACATCTATTCAATGTTTATTCAATGTTTATTCAATGTTACAATGTTGCAATGTTACAATGTTGCAATGTTACAAAGTTTACAAAGTTTACAATTTATTCAATGTTACAAAGTTTACAAAGTTTACAAAGTTTACAATTAGTGTTTACAAAATTAAATTAAGCTTTTTTCATTGTTGCTGAGAGTCTTGGCAGCAAGTAAACACTACAATTAATTTGATGCCCTGCCTGCTACACTAGTAGTTTACTGTATTATAGCAGACAGTGCTCTTCCAGTAGTATAATTGTTCAAGAATATTTAGTATTTATATAACATTTGTGAATCAATATTATTGCCAATTAAAATTGAG
Source organism: Agrypnia vestita (assembly GCA_016648135.1). Classification (NCBI taxonomy): domain Eukaryota; kingdom Metazoa; phylum Arthropoda; class Insecta; order Trichoptera; family Phryganeidae; genus Agrypnia; species Agrypnia vestita. The sequence continues at coordinate 7,131 of JADDOH010002172.1, forward strand.
TAATAGTAATAATTAAATGTTTACAATCTAATAATGGTGTTAATTAATTCTATTATAGACAAAGGAACTGGGTATTATAATAAACCTTAGCATTTATTAATTATCGTAAAATATTTTTTACATCTTGTGACTCCATGTTTGTACAGTAAAAATGTAGGTAGATGTTTAGGATGAAAATAAGGCATTATAATAATGTATAAATTTATGGTATGCATCCTAGTTACATCATCGGTGTTCAGACAGGTGGTGAGGATACGAAGTCCGTCAGGGTAACGTGCCATGATTCGAACAAATCTTTCTAATTAAATTCTTTCTAATTATGGTAGTTGCAGAAAACAGTTGAACATTCAAGATATACAGGATGTTAGGAGAATTTAGAATTTAGGAGTATGTTCGTGGTGAAATAGCAAACCAAATCAGCTGTCGAATTGGCTATCGCTGGAAAAAGTGTTTATTTATTTATTTTATTTCTACTGTTTACACCTATTACAATAAAATAAAAATCTAAAACATATCTAGATAACAGTTTACATCATATATGTAAATATATATAAGCATGAATGTTAATTTACAAATGTATAATGTTTACATTCATACATACACACATATGAAATTTATAAAACTGTATCTTTTATAATAATTGTTGTATTGTTGTTTTTTTTGCTGAGGGATTTGATTATGCAAGAATATTGCTTATGTAAAATGTTCCTTAAATAGACGCAAGAGGGACAATCTTATGCTCTGATCTATATATTTTTATATTCTCAAAAATGTTCAGTTTATGTCACAGAAGTTATTATTGGGAAACCGTGCTAACTTTAATTACCACTGTGTTGCAATTACCCACTTTGCAGTGACATGCAAATCGTAAAAAATTGAAAATCCGATGTTATTAGATAAAAAAAAACTTACCCATAAAAACCAAGTTTTTATTATACTAATATTTAGTATATTAAATCTTACACGGTTATTCACAAAGAATAACTTCACGCACACATATCGGAGAGATATCAGTCTATCCTAAGAGTGAATAAGTTTTAGTGTTACAATATTTTAAAGTATGGCAACGCAGCGCTTCATTTAATAAAATTAATTGGATATTTGATATTATTTTGCAATAAATCAGTTCGTCTCGACAAAATAAATCATTCTACAAAATGTTTTTTAAAATTTCACAATATCAAATTCAGTAATATTACATTTCTGTGGAAAGTAAAGATAAGTATAAGATGTTTCCAGTTAGACACATTGTAAATTATAATCACAGATATATGTACCACGAGAATATGGACCATTCTGAATAAAAATTAAATAACATTTTTATATTTACTTCACCTTTCCTATCCCTTAGAGGGGATTAAATTTTAGATACGCCATTTAAGCGGCTTACTCTGTTAAGAAAATATTATCTTAAATCCTATAATGCTTGAAATATATCTTCTTACCAGTAATCCGCTATTAACAGTCTTTTAAGATTAAATTTACAGATAATATATAACAAATAAATTTTCAATAAATTTCTCAGCACACAATTTATTTTTTGTAATATAATCTGCAGAACGAAAAGAGTTAATGGTAAAAATATTAAATATTTTTTCTTTATTTAACAGTCGAGTCAGTTTTAGAACAAAGAAATCGATTAATTTCAGTTTCAGGGTTCCAGTCTTTTGATTACTACGAACAGTGATGTATGAATGTTCAACCTCGAGCTGTACGCCTTACTGAACCCATTAAATTTTTTTTTAGAAGAAATACTTTATTTTCGATGTAACTGAAGTTACGGATCCGTCTGTCGTTTATCTGGTGAGAGTTTTATGGAGTATTCCGCCATACGCAAACGTCCTTTCGTTCCCATTGCAAACACCATAATCAGGGCTAATGTTTTGTCGTGATTGTTGATGTTTTGGTAAAATATTGGCTTGCAATCTCATGTCAAAAGCTGAGAGCACCATTATCAGTTATGTTTTAAGCACTGGCTATCAGGGGCGTGCAGTGGAAACATCGCAGCATGAAAAAAATCGGAATACATAATATATTTCATAACATTTCTATCACAATTGTTATCACAGCATTTATATTTTGATATCTCATAAAGATCTGTAGCATAAATATTTGATTTCTATTTTTTGCCCAAATATACGTTTATAAAAAAGGTCATGCTTTAATGTTCCCACCGCACACGCCTGCTGGCTATGAATGCCGTATCGAAATCGCATATCTCGTTTACTTGAATTGTTTAATATATACCTATCATCTATGGCATCTTTAAATAAAAATTGCAAAAACTTATGTCCAAATAAACACAAAGCCAAAAAAGTAAAGAATCAGTAGTGATAATATCATACATCTTTGCCTTGACATTTTAATTTGTAATATTCCGATATTTCCAACAAAACGTTAACTTTTTAATATTTTTCTTAAATACACAAATACTAAGAAAGTTCTTGTTACTAATCTGATCCAAAAATAACAGAAAAAATATATAAAAGGTTACTAGACCATTGTAACAATAATCTTGAGCTATCATCTTAACCAAGTGCACTGATTTATGTTTTTTTTATGGATTAAGATTTTTAAATAGTCTGAAGTCAGTGAATCTGTGTTTGTGAGTTTCGTCTTTTTTTCGGCCTTCATTTTCCACTCTTTCAATATTTTAGTGTCATTTTATATATTATGTAAGAATTATCTGCGCAAACTATTATTATCCTTGCAATTTTGTTTGCAATTTTCATCTAAAAACTGTCGACGATGGAGTCAAACAAAACAAGGAGCAAGGGAAATGATTCAAAAGAAATCGGTTGGGAATGAATGACTAATTACATAGATGATAAATTCGAAAAATTGAATATAGAAGTTTGCAATAAAATTGAAAAAGAGTATAAAGAATCCAGGAAGCTGACTATGTTTATGATAAATATGACGATAAATGCAGATATTCAATACTAGAGTTAAAAATAAGTGTGATAAGTAATACGGAAATAAAGCTTGCAAAAATAGATCAAGAAAATCCAAGTGGGTACATTAAGATAGATAGAGATAGAAATGAAGGGAATTAAAGAACGTGAAGGAGAAGAGCCATCCGAGACAGTTAGAATAACCATATATCAATACAAGTTTACGTAAATTATGTATCCGATTTCTCGGTTTTATTTTGATTGTTCTATAGGATTGCTTTTGAATTTATTAACATACGTATTTAAATTTGAATAAATTATACAAATCGTTATTTTTTCTAAGCCCACTTTCTAAAACAATTCAAATATAAATGATTTAAACATGGTAAGAATTTATTATAATTTCATAAATACGAGTTGAATTCCTAAGTTTTTTTTTTCTGGCAACGCAAAATCGTGAGCGAAATTAATTAATTGGACTACCTGAAAATGGTATAATATTCAATAAATGAAACTGCCTTAGTTTACTCTGCTGGATTGTTATGTTTCTAGTATAAAGGTTCTATTATAGTCAAGGTTGTAATAAAGGATGTGCTCAAAACAATGTGCATGGATCAGATAAAAGGATGCAAAATAGAAGAGCTCCGGTCTTAAAAAATTATGTAAATCTCAGTGCTAGGTAGAAACTTTATAATTGTAAATTAACGTTTAAAAAGTCACTTTGGTATCTGTACGCCCTTACGCGAATGATTGTCATTTTATTAAATAGTGACAATGTACTTGCAATGTTAATATTTTCAAGAAGGGCATTAAAGAACAAAAGAAACTTATAAAAAAACTTCCAAATGCTGTTTTAGAATTTATCAGCTGATACATTAGGGAAGCATACATTTTAGTGTACGTACTTGCTGAGTTCTTTTGGCAATAACTTTGTTGTTAAAAAATTACACAGTTTGAATCTTGAAAACCATGCTGAATGTTATTATTTTATGTTTACTATAAAAAAATATTTTTAAACATATTTTTTTATATTAATTTTGATATCGACATGCGTACATTTAACAGTACATCGGCCTCAGATTTCCCCTTAAAGGGCCTAGAAATAGTAATCGGTGATAGTAGGTAGTTTTCTGCTACTTTATAATTAAACAATGATTAATGATCATCATAGTGATACGCGTAGCAGTCCGGGACTGGCAGCATGTCTACCGTTACTCTCCTGTTATATTAACTCCGCAGGTGTCAACAACACGAGTTTTAAGATGAATTCCAGGAAATTTAATTCCAAACATGTGAGCTCCTATTATTTACTTTATCCGTCACAAAAATTAACATAACTTTCTCCAAAATAATAATGAATTAATAATTGTGTGTGCTAAAGGAAAAGGGAAATGAGTCAAAATACATGTATGCTTCATACATTGCTCTTTTATTATAATTATGATTAAAATAGGTTATTATTAGAATTATAATAAATTATTATTAAAAAAAAGTATATATTAGTGTGGGAGTAATGATCCCGCAGTACCACCAATCAATTGTCAAAAATGCTTAATCAAAAACATATTCTTTCTAGTCTCTAAAATATTGTAGCCAAACATACACTGGAGAAATTTGGTTGGGTAAAGCCAAGGATAATGCCCGTACTCTCTCATAATGAAATATGATGATGATGATTTTGAGATGAGACAAGACTTTATACTGTCTGTTCGGTTTAATTTTTTTATTAGTTTTTATCAAACTATTTGTATTTCTTTAAAAAAATATTCTGCTGATTAGCCCTTCTCTGCAAATTTTTTCTTCAGTTTTATAAATTTATGTTTACCTTGCTTAAAGCCATTGCATTATGCTAATCTCCAATCCTTTCTGTACTTGCTAAGGCGTATACAAGTCTATTAACGCTGTATTTTATCAAGTGATAGGTTTTAGCTTTTAGAAACTAACGTACCAGTAGAATTTTTTTAAATATATTCGGCACACGAGTTGCACTAATTTTGTATGCTAACAAACAGGGTACGGTATATCACAGTCACCGAAAAATTGGGTTGACGCGCACATTGCATTATTTGATTAAAAAAACTTGATTAGAGCTGCAGCGTTAATAGTACGCCATAAGAGCTACGTAACCGATACAACTATGCATTAAAATTTAAAGCGCCATAAAGCGGAAGGCTTTAATGTGCGGTGTGTGTGTAGAAGTATATAAAAAAAATTATGACTTCTTCAAAAAGAGTAAAATAATTTTGTAGTGACATTATTAATATAATGAAGATAAATGTATTTTGTTGTCACAACTTAAATATTGAAATTAACATGTCTCGGGGCCAACAACCCTTTCGTCTGAAGGGTACAATGTACCTATATTAAAAAAAAATTAATTCAAAAATCGATGTAAAGACAAAAAAATATAAAAAAATAATACCTTTATGGGAAATCAATAATAATTAAATACTTTTAATGAAAACTTTAAATGATAATTATTTGTAAAAAAGACTATTATTTATAATACTCAATCAATTACTTTTACATACTTCCCAGAGCCGTTATGTGCGGGAATCTAGAGGGGCGTCGATCAACAGGGAGACCACCAAAGAGATGGAGAGAGAGCTGGACGTCCTCGTCACAAGACCAGGACTGACCTGTCAACACAGATCAAGGATCTAACAGAAGAAGAAGGATCAACTACTAATAGTTTTTCTTATTTCCAAAATTTATAATTTATCAAACTGTTATTCTGTACAATTTATACATTCATCTTCATCCCCTTTACCTAGCACGGTCGGGGACCCAAAAACTCGATAAGGTGTTCCCATGTTCCCCTGTCTTGCGCTGCTTCTGTATATAACCTGTCTAAACCCATTCTGCTTTCGTACACATTTTTCTCCGGCCGCGGCCGTCTTCCTTCTGGGTTTGTCAGGAAGATTCTTCTTGTATTTATTCCTCTGGTATTCTTATCTCATGTCTAAGCCACCTCAATTGTGATTTTTCTATTTACAAATAGTTATCTTTTATTTGTTTTCGTATTAGTAGTTAATTATTATTCATTTTCCATATATCATTTTTTTTTATATTTTGACTGTATACTTCGATTTTTAATTTTTTATTTGTTAGTATAAATTATATCCTCACAAAGAGGCAATTAATTGGCCCTGCAACATGTTGATATTTTTAATATATAAGTGTTGAAAACAAAGTATATTTTTATTAATTAAAATAATCATGCTTAATAATTTGCAATTTTCACAATGAAATGGCTTGATGTTAGGTCAGTGAAAAAGCAACGCAATTTCTTTTTTCAATTAAAACTTTGATTGTTTCGCAATTTTATGTTTTCAGAGTGGAAATAATTAGTAAATTCCACGCGCCGGCATAACGTTTTTTCGCAGATTTAAATGAAAACTTGAACAATTATCATTTTGCTGTTGTTGTTGGAATGCTTTTTGGCTTTGTTGAATAATTGATAAAAATTATAAGGAAACAAAAATTATTTTTAAGGAATTTATTCGCTTATCCCATTGACGAGCATTTAAATTATATACAATAGAATGTGCTTGGTAATAAAAACTCAATTTCAGCCATTAGAAAATATCAAAATATGAACGTCAGCAAAATAATGGGTAATTTATATAACTCGTGAAATTATTTACCGTGAAATTTTTACCGTGAAATATTTACGGTGAAAAAATTTACAATTTATTTCTAGTATGATGATTTTATTTGGAACCGGAACGTAAAATATTAAAATTGTTGGTGTCAGATTTGTGAACACATATTTAACATTTTCTGGTGGAATTCGAGCATGATTAATTAATTTAGGAAAGCTTGAATTAAATGTGGGAGGCTATTGAAACACTTGAAATTAATTGTGAGATTTATTGATTTGGTTAATAAAACAGACCACGAATTTAATGGCAGCATCGTTCTTCATTTCACATGAATTTTGTAACATTCCTGAATTTTTCACAAATACGTAGGTGGGTACTTTTCTATTTCGTTTTTTTCTTCTCTATTACTTGTTTATGATGTCCAGTGGGTTTCTAAAACGCTAGCTTCTATGTGTCGATTGTCATACAACTCCGCCTTTGCATCTGATTATTGTCGCTTTATATACACAATGTCGGTTTGCGATGCATCGAGAATGAAAGACTGACTCCTTTACATTTCCAGTGATTATGGTTTATTTGAGAAATAGTTCAGCTGATTTCATGTACAATGTTCGAAGGACTTAATATGCATTACCATCCATACCTGTTTCAACTGGGTTTATGTGGGTCTAAAAACATTATTCGCTCACAATTTTCCCAACCAAAGTGGTTTGTGGTCCATGTGTAAATATTTCGAACTTATCTGCCTGGAAAATTATTTATTTTTCGCCATAAGTGTGTCGTATTGATAAAATATGTTTTTAAATAAATGTGTGCTTTTCAAAGCATTGAGTATTTTACATCTATTTACGCTCGTAAAAAGGTTTTTTTTAATCGCAACTCCAATAAAAGCCACTCTTCTAGAGATCGCAAAATAAATACTTTTTGTACAATATTTCGTTAGAGATAGTTTTTATTTATTTGTTTATTTATTTAGTGTTTGTTATAATATAAAAGTTGTTTGCTGTCTCCTTAACTAGACCGAGGCCTGTGGTAAAGGAGTCAGGATAATCCGTTGTCAATAAGTGTCAACCAGACACGGTGTAATATTTGAGCGGGTTAACATTGAAATATCAAATGCAATCACAAAATAAGATAAGATTAAGATAAAAGAGAATAAAGAGAAGAAGTAAATGAAGAAGTGAGTGAAAAAGAAGAAGAGTAATAATTATTTAAAATAAATTAAAAGTTTATGTTCGTTTTAAGTTCTTGCGATTGCTTTCATCAACCTATAAATTTATTCATTGTATCTTTTTAAATAAAATGTTTAGTTGACAAATTCAGTAAATTTACACATAAAAGTACACATTGATCCCAATTTTAAATACTTAAAAAATAATTTTTAAATTTAAATTGTTCTTAGTGTTTATTAATTAGGCGTTTTAAGTAACACCTGAAACCTCGGTATTAATGCTTCATATATATAGGTTGAAGCTTAAAGTAAGTAGAACAAGTATTAAATAAGTTCATTCTAGTTTAATTAATAATCGAAATATCTAACTAAAAATTTACTTACATTTGAGACTCTCATGGCTTATTGAGTATCAGGCAATGCTTGTCCATAATGGTGATTAATTACGAATATTAAAAAATAAAATTATGGCGCGTCACCTTAAAACTATTCCGCAGCACTGAAGCAGAGATCAAGAAGTTTCTGGAGACTATTTTTGGTCGGTCATATTTTTAGCAGGAATCTACATTTAAGTTAAAGAGATTATAAGGTGATAGGACTTTTCTTAATTAAGACCGAATCCCAGCACGCAATCATTATTTCACGGTAGAACATGCGAGGCACGATTGCGTGATTCTGATAAAGAAAACCCGCATCAAGAAAACCCGAATGGCTTTGATGTGCAGAATTTGCAGTTTTTTATTTGTTCTTTTGCAGTGTGGCTGTGGACGGAGGCTGCAGTGGCGAATGTAGGCTTCATTAAAGTCCTATTAATGAGGATCCACAAATTTACGATTTTTCGTTTGTGAAAATGATATAAGTATCGGAGTTGATTGTAATGTTTCAAGTTTGCTTTAAAAATATCTGACTTATGTTTCAAGACCAAACTAATCAAACTGTTTTCAAATCAATCGTTTTCTTGAAGTTAAATAAATTGTTATCATAAAACTTTCTCTATCATTATACTCCTTGTCAATTTTTTTTAAATAGAGATGCAAACGATTTTATATAGAATACGTGTCGTATCAATATTCTTAGTATTCACAAAAATAATCTCAAAGCCTGTGCTTTGAAAATAGGACTAACTTGCTGGTGTTCTAGAATAGAGCTCGAACCGCTGACGACCAGATTACCAAGCAAGCATCGTGACCACAACCACCACATCGATAAGCTACTCTACAATACACTTGGACACATACATTGAACCAATCCGCTCGCGGCCCTGTCATCTCTTATAAAGATAATGTAATTTCACGATGTTTCTAAAATATAGTAAATTATCCCAGACCTTTGTAGTAATTTCAGATTTACTGTAAAAGGTATGAAATTCCACTTTAACCATCTTGTGACATAGTAATAAGTTACCAAAATGAGTTAATGTTCCAAACTTCTCAATTTATTTTCAGTGTATCAAAGAGCCCCACGCATGCGAGCAAGAAATGTGATTTGACAACTTGGTCTAGATAACCCCTACAGCGCAAAACTTTGTTAATCACCTATATAATACAAATATTAAGAAATAAGAAAAACGATTTAATTTGATGTCTAAGACATCTTGGGAGTTCTAAATTTGATATGCTTTGTAACTAAGTTCATTAAATTGTATAGATACTTTCATGCTGTGCTTAGCATAAAATGATTTTGCTTTTTTAAAATGTTTCACGGACGCTCAGAATCTTCTAGTATCTGTCTTCTAAATAATATTTTTATGATCGACGCTGATGTGTTGTTTAAGTGTTGGTGTTGTGTTTTGGCTAGCAATACCGTGTCGAAAGCAGAATGTTTCTGTGTTTAAGTGTTGCGTAGCAATACCATGTCGGAATCGTGTGTTGTCATGAGATGTCTTATGTTGTGTGTATGTTTCAACTGTTGCCTAATCGCCATCTCTGCTGAATTTGCGCCGAGATTCAGCCGTAAAGGTCGTAAAAACACAAAATATGCCAGAAGACACAAACCAGAAGACATCATTATTACGAAAGTAGTAAGAAAAATTATTAATACAAAAATAAACACATTTGTTTAAGTTAAAATTGTATTTTGAATCTCTTGTAATATTAAAAAATCTTGAGTCCAATAATTACTCGATTAATAATACAACAATGCCATTTACCTACGTTTTCTATTTTCCTTCTTCTTTTCCGACTTCTCTTTTTATTACTGACCAAATTTTGTCTTAAAAATGTTTTATTGTTAAAGCTAAAATAAACAGACTTGAATATGTAAAATATATATATTTTATTGTGATTTTAGAATATACCAAATATTTGTATTGAAAAGTTAGCCAAAAATTATATAAATGATTAATGTTTCTCTTATAGTCAGATAAAGCCGGACATAAGTAAAATCAACAAATTAAATTGGACCGGACGTTTGGTGAACCGCTTTATTTTCTGTTAGATTGTTGAACTACCGCTTTAGAAATGTTTTACGAATATAAATATTTTACAGGTTTTAAATATTGAGGGTTTTTAAATGAAAAATAAATATTTTTCGGCTATATTCTATAGATTTTTCGATGACAAATGAAATGAAATAATCGTTTAATATTTGTCCCGATAAAATAAGAATTGTACTAAAAAATCGCAAGAAAAACGTTTTCGTTGATTCTTTTCCTTTTTTTATTTACTGTTTACCAAAGATTTCACGACTAAGTGAAAATACTTTTTCACTTAGTCGTGAAAACTTTGGATGACTTTGAGAGATATTTTATAAATACCTAATTAAAATCGAGAGTACCTTTATGTGGGAATTACAGATTACATATATCTTTGATGTTCAGAATTTTTTAAATATAAATTTGAGTGTTAGAATCCTTACACACTTTATAATTAAGTTTATTTCTTTGTTTTTTTTGTGACGTTTGTGACGTCTTCACTCTCATAATAAAAGTTATTGTTACAAAAAAGGAATTCGTAGTTTTCAAATGATTACTTATAATGCAGTTATCTATTTATTATAATAATTTATGAAATGACGACTTAAGATAATTAGATTTTGACACGCAGTTAGCGCGCGGCTCATGTTGCGCAGTCACGCAAGCGTTGTTATTAATTTTTATTATTTCATGTGATTTTTCAAAGCTGTACCGCTATCAGTATAATTAGCGGTCTAGATGCATGGAGATTATTTTGAGCATTGTATATATGAGCATGGAGCATTAATGAGCATGTATTAATTGTGTTGGAAAACATATCCAGTATCCAGGAAAATATTCCAGTAGCGGGAGCATGAGTAGAACTTTAATAATGGAATATGAAATATACAAATAAATATTAAATGTTACAGTGATACTTGAAAATACTTGATAATAAATACTTGAAAATCTCAACATTTCGATCAATAATAAATAAAAATACTATTCCCTCATTAAGTGAATCTATTTCTGAAAACATGGCCCAACATACAAATGCGCTAAAAATACTTTATATTTTGAGAAGAATCCGAGAATATTTAATAGAAAGGAATTTTACTGCAGGCCCGGTTGCTGCAGAAAGATTTTTTTTTAAATAGGGAAAGGGTAAATAGTCTCTGGATACTACATTCTTAGGATGAGGCACATTTTTATTTAAATAAATAGAATAAAACACTTAATCAACTACATCAAAACTACGATTTAGTTTTGAGTAAATAATTATTCAAAAATTAAAAATCTATCTGCATGTAGGTGTTACCGCCAGAGCACCGTAGACTCTAAGAATACTGCGTTGCGATAGGTATGAATAATACCATAATAAAGGGATATTTTAAACTCAAATTAATTAATCAATTAGAAAAACATACAGAAAAATCAAATCCACGAGAAAATATTTGGCTACCACCGGGATTCAAACCACGGATCCTCGATCGATCGTTGTTCGAATTCCGGTAACAGCCAAATATTTTTTCGTGGATTTGATTTTTCTGTATGTCTTTCTAATTGAATTATTAATTTGGTTTTAAATTTTGCAGAACTTTGTTCTAAAAAATTGCAACTTCACAATAAGAATGTGTTCTTGAATGTGATATACTAGCTGTTCGTACCCGGCGTTGCACGGGTTAAAGATTAAATTGAAAATAAATTTGTGGGGGAAACAAAGGTTTTAATTCGAACGGTATAGATTTGCATCGAAAATATGTCAGGGGGAGGGGAAGAGGTATGAGAATAGGTGGGAAATATCGCCTTTGTTACTTGCTGAGTCCTAAAAAATAAGTTTCCAAATTTTGAGTCCGATCGGTCAACCGGTACAGATTTGCATCGAAAATATGTCAGGGGGAAGGGAAGGGGTATGCGAATAGGGAGGAAATATCGCCTATGTTACTCGCCGAGTCATAAAGAATAAGTTTCCAAATTTTGAGTCCCATCGGTCAAACGGTACAATCAAAAATGTCAGGGGGAGGGGAAGAGGTACGAGAATAGGAGGGAAATATTGCCTATGTTACTCGCCGAGTCCTAAAGAATAAGTTTTCAAATTTTGAGTCCGATCAGTCTAACGGTATAGATTTGCATCGAAAATATATCAGGGGGAAGGGAAGGGGTATGAGAATAGGGGGGAAATATTTTTTACAGAATTCAATAATATATATTATGCTAAAAAATTGTAACTAGTCGTATTTGCTTGTTAGTGTGGGAAGCTTAGAGGAGTAGAGAATTTAAAAATAAGTTAGTGGCTGTAGATTCCATGGCAAAACCTGCATAACTATAAGATGAATCTGAAATATTTAAATAAAAATTAAGTATTATATTATTATACCTAAATATATGAACAAACTTAGACGCAAAATAAAAATCTAAAAAATATACATATACATTGAAGTACAATAAATATGGGTAAATAAGTACATAGACATAGTATAAATAGTACCAATCTAACCATAGTTTTAAGAAAACATTGTGCAACGTGATATTTTGCCACAATATTGTCACGAGACCTTGACTGTAGGAGGCAAATGAAATACTTGAAATTAATTAAAATTGTATTAATTAGCTTAAATCACTGGACACCAAAATAATCGGAGCATTTGCATTGCAACATTGGAGCATTGCAACAATTTTGCCATTCGCACTTTTTGTCACTCCTTAATATTTCACAAATACACAGGTGGGTCCTGTTTTATTTCGGTATACTCTTGCCTATTACTTGTTTATGGTATCGCACGGGTTCCCAATTCGCTTGCTTCTATAGTCGCGTGTCGCTTGTCAAAATAACTCTAATACTAAGTACGCAGTGGCCCGCTCTATCTTATTATATAGTCAGTGTCGCTTCGCGATGTTTCCAGAATCCAGTAGACCATCCCAGACCCTTCTAGCAATTTCCAATTCACTGTTAAAGTGTAGAGTGCTGTAAATTCCTTGATTGTATGCAATTCCTTTCATTTGATAATATGCTATTTTGGTAACAGTTGTAGTGTGTCTGCCCAGATGACAAGATTCACAGATACTTAGTCAACACAAAGTATATAGATACATTAATTTATATAAATGAATTGAGTATTGTGTAATAACGTAAAAGCATTGCGTTGTTTGTGTCGCTTGCGGTAATGTATTTCTTCTAAAACCTGCATCGATTGAGGCCCAACCACGACGGGTTTTCATAAACAGGGAATTGATCAGAATATCTATTATTCGTATTGCACACTTACATAAGAAGCAATAAATTATACGAGAAAAATGTTCACAGTGTAGGGGTAATTTCAAAAGCCTTAAAAATATATTTTTTAAATATTTGCAGATACAAAATCAATTTTAAATCCAGCTTAAAATTTATACATCATGGAAAATGGAAGACATTTAAATTTAATAAATATTTTTTTGTTCAATTAATAAATATATAAATTGAAGAATGCATTATGATATATTTATTTTTTATTAGGTACATTATATTTATATATTCTTTTTAACGTTAGTCTATCCTTGACAAAATGAGTTCACAATAATAATAATAAAAATGTTTATTCTTATTAATATACAGCAAGCATATACTTTCAAAATTTATTAAAATATTATATAGTTTTACTTTAAAAAAACACAATGTGTTACTTTATTAAAATAAACGTAAAAGAATATAAAATTATTGAAAACAATTTGAAATTTGTGGTAAATTAACAGTCTATTTGATTAAAATAGATATACCCGTACATATCCTAATATATATTAAAAGCGCACAAAGAAATAAAAACACTTATTTTTATATTATTTCTTTTTTAATTGGCGTTAACTTTGTGGGATGACATATTATAATTATATATAAATATAGCACTTGTCTATGACCACTTGTGAGTTTATGACCACAAAACTTTTTGACAACTACAGTTGTTGTCATCTAAAGCAAAAGTAAAATTAATTATCTAAGGTACTGATAGAGATGGGTGGAGTTATGTTTGGAGGAGGGGGTTAGCTGGGGGTGGGGCTTAAGTGAACGGGAACAAAGTGAGGAGCGGTGAAGAATTTAGAATTTTGATAATATTTTAACCGCTTCACCGCTCCTCACTTTGTTCCCGTTAACTCAAACCCCACCCCTAGCTAACCCCTTCTCCCCAGACATAACTCCACCCATTTCTTTGAGTACCTTAGATAATTAATTTTACTCTTTTGCTTTAGTTTATATAATCACCCGTTGATGACAACTGTAGTTGTCGAAACTAGTCGTATAGTCATAAACTCACAAGTAGTCTTAGACAAGTGATATATTTATATATAATCAGTTGTTTTTGCGTTCCTTCTATTTTTTTATTTTTTGAGGCGCGTTTCGCACTATGAGGGCATTATCTATCTAAATATTTTACATTCAATTTTCGAATATTCATTTGATTTTTGTTTTTATTTCCTTGTGTGATTATGGAGTTCTAGGAAATTACCTCCGAAACAATAAATATAAAAAGACATGAAAAATTTTGAAAAATGTACAAATATTTATATTTTATTTTAAATCATATTTTTGCTCTGGTTTTAAACTAATCATGAAAAATTGTTTTAAAAACAAAGTTTACTTCTTGTTTTATCATAATTTTTCTGTCAAATGACAGAGAATGACTGAAAAATTATCATTTTATAAAAAATATGAATAAGTTACGACTCAAATAATTTATAAAACTTCAAGCTATAAGATAAAACAAAAAATTATTTTTTTAAAAACATCAAGAGGGCGCAACCCCTTAATTAAGCCGTTGTGGAGTAGGTGATCATTACCTTATTCGTACGTCATTTCCACCTGCGCTCCTTAAGACTCACGCAGCTCAGACGTTGCGTGTACCTTCACTGCGGGACCAAGGTCTTATTATCTTAGTGATTTATCATAGCTCAACTGCTTGCTTAGATACTGTATTTATGAATACATTATGTTAATATTGTATGTCTATTTATTTCAAGATGCTTTCGCCGTCTCTGGAAAGGATTTGGGGTACTTTGGCTTTAATATCACTATCATCACGACTGAATAGTGGAGGCGAGCTCTGTGGTTTCCCAATTTTCATCAACCTGTTATACTAGATAAGTTCTGGCATGTAACTGATATATACAGGGCACAGGGGCATCTCTCGGGCTTCCAAACTGTGTAAAATAAAACTGTGTAAACGGTTATTTGTACAAATATTAATATATTTATTCTCTTAACCACTTAGAATTTAAATTTTATTCAACCACGATATAATTTATATATTTTAGTGCATCGTTTTACCAAAACGTACTATTTTACAAATATGATTTTTTTATGACAATCTTGTAAAAGTTTTCTAATTCCAAGGAACACTTGACTGCAATATTGCACTTGATATAGATAAACAACCACGTAATGATTAATAAACTTCGGAGGGTGAAAGATACATCTCCAATAAAATGCCCTGACCATATCAGAGGATAGACCAGGGTCTCACTACTCTTTATTTTAAACGTGGCCCAGGATAGAAGGAAGTCAGAAAGAAAGGAATAAGCTAAAAGAACCCGAGTGAAGAGTAGTAGAAAGCAGTTTGCATTTTAGTACCTAGGAGATTAAAGGACGGATACTCGGTCATCGACGTGATAAAAATGTATTTTTTTTATGTTTCTGAAGAAATTTTATATGTTTGTCCTTAGAATTTAACAATTTGGTAAAAAAATATGCAAAAACCGAGTCTTAGAAGCATTTAATTGAATTATTTAAATATTTCATTTTTGAATATACGCATTATTACAAATATTTCATATAATCGAATTATTTGATCAAACTGGGAATCGAACATTGAAAATTTTTACCCGACAATGTATAAAGGTCGGGACCTACAAGCTTCAATCCAGTCAGCCATGTACCCACGATATTCCTTCATATACATAAAATAAATAGTTTATTACGAAATATTTTCTCTATGCATGTTAATTCATAGTTAATCAAGTAGATTTAAGGACCGATACTCGGTCATTCTAAATATGGCCCAGGATACATACAATTAATAGTTTAATATGAAATCAGGGGCGTGCAGTGAGAATATTGAAGCATGACTTTTTCTTAAGGATATATTTTGAAAAAATCTAAATAAGATATATATTCAATCGCCATGCTTATAAAATTATTCAGATTATAATATTTCATTATATGTATGTCATATAAATATTTAATTTTGATATTTTTCCCGAATTTACGTGAAAGTCATGCTTCAATGTTATCAATGCACACGCCGGCTATAGTGTATACTTAAAAATGTACATCTATACTAATATATAAAAAAGCAAAGTTTGTAAGTTTGGATGTAGAAGGTAATTTCCGAAATTATCATCCGATTACAAAAATTCTTTTGCCAGTCTATTGAATGAACTTTCAGGGTGGACATAGATTATATATTATCCCGTTAATATAAAAGGGCTTTTTGTGGTGACCTGTTTTACAACTAAAGTCAACGAAAAAATGGTCAAGCGACGCATTTTTTACAAATGCTGGCTTGACCGTAAGAGATGTTTAAATACTCTTTATAGAGAAGTTGTAGAATTTAAAAAGTTCTATAAAAAAGTCAACGAAAATTTATATCATTAAGTTAAGGTTAATACATAAATTGATAAAATATGACTTAAATTTACTAAAAATCTACACGTGTAAGGCGGCGGGGGTAAGCTAGTAAGTTCATAAAGAAGATTAAATACGGAAGATTTTACGTTAATATTTATTTTGCAGAACTTTTCAAGAGTCAAAGATCAAATAAATGCGAGTCTTAGTAAAATCGCTCTAATCTTATTTTTATCTTCCTGGATCATCTGCATGACTACAATATAATAAAAAAAGTTAACAAAGAACTTCACTTCTCTGAATATCTTATCTTTCTGTTTTGTACTTTTATTCTCTTTGACTTTGACTGTTCCCTGGAAATAAATTTGTAGCTTTTTTGGTTTTGCGATGTGGTTCTCACGTTGTAATCGAAAGTCTAGCAGTTCGTTGCTCATTCCGGAATACCAACGTATTTTTATTAATTTTCTTAACACAAGCTATATAATATTATGTAAATGTTCAAAGTGTTTTTGTGAAACATTGTGGAAATTCATTTTTAATATATTAAATATGAATCAAATTAAAAACACTTTCTTTCTACTATATATTAATTTAATTGTTAAAACCTTTTCGAGATCACTCTCATTATCAATAACAAGTTTTCAACTGTTTCAACTTTTAGTAGAAAACTTGTTATTGATAATGAGAGTGATCTCGAAAACGTTTTTACAATTAAATAAGTATATATTGAAAAAAAAAACAGTATTTTTCAATTCGATTCATATTTAATATATATTTTATGTAAATAATAAAGGTAGGTATGTTTATATATTTTTTTGTATTTAATATTAGCGGAACAATTTTTATATTACATCATGAGTTGTGTATTGGTCTGGGTGACATACTTTTGGACCTTTTGCCTTTGTGGAATTTTTTATTGAATATTATAACTAATAAAAATTGTCATATTGTAACGAGGCTAAAAAGAATCACGTACTCATGTCAAGTGACAGTTATTTGAAATGATCACAATAATAATGAACAGAACAGCCTAGTATAATCTACAGCTTACGAGAAACAACTCCAAAAGTCTGTAAAACGCGAGGAACTTCTCGAAACCACGGAAAACGTCTCGGAATTTCGATATCAGAGCATTAGTGAATATAAATACGACACACGGGAGTAAGGGATTCAGTTTTATTTTGAACACAGTTGATTGGCGATAACAAATCGAAGGTAGCCGCGAGCGGCGGGTCAGGCCGGCCAAGCGAGAGGCCAGTGGTGCCACGCAAGCGGTATTCGATAGCGAAGATTCCGGAAAATTCTTACGTAGCGAGATAAACCGAAGCGAAATTAATAAGTGTGGAAATTGGATGGCATATTCTAGTAAATAGGGAATAAAGTGTCAAAGCGAATGTAAAGTGTCTATTTACGAGTGATAAACTTACGAAATAGTTTAATTTAAGGAATAAAAAATAAAATAAAATAAAGCCTTACATTTAATAGTGATAAGTGACTTTGTATGTTGGTTTAATTAATTAATCGGTATTCAATAAATCCTGTTTTAAATCCCAGCGTTTTCATTAATCCCTCCTGCAGCCACGACACGTGACATTTTTTTTTCTTTATGTCATTTATATTATACTTAATTTGGACAATTCACTTAAGAAAATCTAATCAAAATCAGTTCAGCGGTTTTCGATATTCAACATAACAAACAGATACACTTGCCTACATGCGGTATAATGTATTCATGTATATCTTCAATTCATAGAAACTATACTTGACATAGTTTAATATTTATGGCAACATATAAATATTCTTATTTACAAATAATAAAGTTATAAAAATATGTTGTTACGGGGTGTGGCTGAGGATGTAAAAGAGTACACTGGAAATTAATTATTAATTTATTAATTATTTTAATAAATTCACAAAGTCACGAAATTCAATTTAATTAAATTCTCTCTCTCTCTCTCGAGCTATGTGTTTATGCTAGTTGCTGCACTCATCGCGATCTGCGCTTCGTTTAGTACCATGTATAGCGAAATACCGACTTTATCTTGGAGTTGATTTGTCCATTTTTTTGGAGATCGACCCCTCACTCTCCACCCTTATACATCTAGATAGTGATCAACAATTCCTTCCAGCAATGTATCGAAAGTACGAAAGCATTTTTATTTATTAAAATTACTAGGCGAAAGTAGGAACAAACGAATTTAATAAAATTGGTACCTTAAAATCGTAGCGCCTTATTCCAAAACCCCCTAAAACGATCTTACGTGTTTTTAAATTATGGATGGAAATCGTATACTTGGAAAGCTTATTTGTGGTATTTTGAATCAAACTATGATTTTTAATATGCAAGTCAATGCATTAAAGTGTTTTTTTGCAGGAAACAATGTATTCTGCAACGAAGCTGACAAAAAATCTACAAAATTGCATAATTAATTTTATTTAAATTATCTTAAGTGAGTTTTGGAATTCGATGCGACAATCATTAATACAGAGCAGCATCAGCTGTTATGCATAAAATAATTATCACAAATAAAAAAATTGATATTGATATTTTGTTTTCTAGCGATTCTTCGAGCATTTTTGCCCATTCTTACCCCACAGATATTCTTTATTTGTTGGTTATCTTTCTGTTTTTTAATATCCAAATATTCCCATAGGTACTCAATTATATTAAGATCGGAAGTCTAAGAAGGCCGATCGAATCAAGGAAGGATTATTGCTCCAAATTTTTGGTCCAAATTTTTTTTATGATTTTTAATGTAAGCTTGAAGTTGTTGTCTTGCTGTAAGCTGATTTTTTTCCAAACAAATGGCGTCCAAATGGAAAAGCATTTTGCCTTAATATTTTCATCCATCTGGAAAAGCCTAAATCTCGTGAATTCTGACGAGCCCCATTCACCTAATAGTTTGAATGACACCCCCAAACCATTATTGAATCTCCTTGTGCTTAACTGTCGCAGCCAAACACTGATCTTAGTAGTGTTGCTCCTCCAGGGCATCTGCGAATGAATTGGCAATTATTGGTTCCAAGTTCCATTAACAAAGAACATGCCTTGATAAATTTGAATATTATTTATTTTAATTGAAAACAAACTGGTAAACAAAAGTTACTGGAAAATATTCAAAATAATATTAATAGGTATAATAATATTAATATTAAATTTCAGCATATTATTCTGTTGTTGAAAACAATTTTCGTGGAAGTGTTGACGTAAAAATATCACAAAAAAATTTAATTAATTATTGTGTCTCCACCTTTTTGAAATATTATGTAACGATTCAATTTATATCAAGCTTGGTAAAAACACAAGTTCCCTTCTAAGCTTATTGTATTTGAGTGGCAAACATTTATAAAATGTTGTTTGATACGTTTAAACGAGACACTTGTTTATTCAATTATATATTTTAACAATTTATTTTGTCCCTTTCTACTTTGTTGAAAAAAAAATATAAGTGTTTTTTTATATAATCGATGAAAAACATATAAATAATCAACACATTAATTTACAACAAAATAAGTTTGAACAAAATAATCTTAATTTTAACAAAATTTTATGTGACGGCAAATTTCATATAGAAGGTAAGAATGATAGCAACAAATTTCAGAATGATTGTTTTCTCTTCTCATTACGTTGGTAGTGTAAAAATTGTCCTTAATTGTCTGATATAGCTTTGTATTTTTGTTTAGTCGCGTTAATATCGCGATGTGTAAATTAGATTTAATAATTTGTTTTTTTTTCATATATACTTTTTAAAATAAAACACGTTTAAATCTATTTTCATTAATTAACTGAAATTATAGTCTACCCTCCCATGTTCTCGTCATAATCTTCACTCTGCGTATAAAAATATTGTCACGAGATGATAGAAATAAAAAGAATTGCCCGAAATCAAATCGTTTTCGTGAAAAGACTGAAATACGGATCCTTTTAAAGATGTGATTTCGGAGAGTTGTTTTTTCGGCCGCAACAACACTAAATGAAGGCAAATTGACTAAACAGAAAAAAAAAGTGAAATCCGGCGCGAGTGGGTACTTACGTGCGAAACCACCTGGGGATAGACAAAAAAGCAGCGAAGACTCTAATAATTGTTTATGCGAATTAAAAGACGGTGTTCCGATTAAATTTGTGTCCAGTAATTTAGTTAATTAAATTTTAATTCATTTCCAACGTGACATTTGCCTCCCACAGCCGCGATCCCGTGACAATGTATTAAAATGACACGTTAGAATTTTATAATTGTATGCATCATTGTATCTTGAAGCAGCTCACATGACTGGAGAACATTTAATATTATACATTTCGAGAATGGCTAAAATGACAAAAGTGGAATGATCGCTCTGAAACCAGAACCATAATGAAAACTTCAGTTGTAAAACACAATATTGCATGTCTTTTAATAGTTAACTTGCAACGGCAGTGCAACTTTAACAATACGAAAAATAACAAAAATATTTTTCCACAAAATTTCAATCGATGTCCAGTGGGATACTGGCTTTTCATACCGTGTCCGATTCACGGTGAGGAAATCACACATTATATCTGTGTAATTTCCTCAAGCTTGCAGTATTCTTGTGATGTTTCACTAAAATAATTGGGCTCAGCAAAAATAAATACTTAAAATATATTTTAAATTTGATAAAAAAAATTGTTGAAATAATTATTTACTCAATCACTAAGGTAGTAAGAAGACAAGCATATAGTGATTGTTAGTTAAAATATCCAACCATCTCTAGGATTGATGAATGATTTGAAACTGTTTTTGAATAATTTCATAGCTCATAGAAACTACTAATCATGAACAAGTTTTGCCATTATCGGCAAAATGTTAATCACTTTTGTTTTTTAATGCTTTCATGATTATCTGCAATTATAAAAGTTTATCAAAGTATTATAGCTACTACAGGCTACATTCCCGGAGTAAAATAAAAGATAACAAAATAAAATTAAAAAAATTGTGCGAACTAAGCAATCGGCGACAGCCGATTGCCTGCTGCTAGGCCCTGCGGGAAGTCACTCTAGCCGCTACACGGTCATAATTGCCCGCTACACGGCCATTGGTGTCTGCTATTAGCAGTCATTATCATGATATATAATCATCTATATTCGCCATGGATGCTGTATACACATTTCAAACAAAACTTATGTTCCAATCTAAAAATTAAACGTAAAAATTAAATTTACGGATGACAATAAAAATGTTCAATTATCTCGCATTAAATCGCTTGATTCGAATTTTAAATAATTTGTATGTTTGTATTTCTACACATACTATAATATTTATAGAATTTTAAATAATTCGTATGTTTATATTTCCACACATTATTGACAAATTTACTGTAGGTACCGCAGATATAGTGCAATTATAATATAGATACCAAACCTACGACGTTCTAAAAATCAAGTTAATTGCTCCATTTTGACGGCCTGAAAATTGTGAAAAAATCTTTCTAAATAACGCCGTTGTTAATTATCCGTTTTAAAGAGTACCTGCTGTGTAATATTCAGTTTGTCTTAAATTCAAGGACATAAAAATATTATTCTTTGATTACCGGTAGTAATAAATTTTGATATGCTTGACCCGGCTTTAACGTGTCGGGACTTAAAAAATGCGGGGTTTTATTCGTTGTATTTTAGTCTGTAAGGATTTTAGGGTTGCCCTTTCGAATAATGATTCCAGGAATGGCCGCCGGAACTGTGCCGGCACTCTTGCCCAACGACGTTTGACATTTAGCGGAAGGTACAAACAATGAACTCCGAATATTTTCAAACTTACTGAAGCTGGCGCGCTCTAGTTATTTTTATGATCTGGAGCGTGAGTAATTGGTTTCTGGACCCGAATCTCTTTGATCAAGAAATCTGTCCGACCTTGATGAAAAGTTACGTACTTAACGATAAACTCAGAAGATATCCAAATGGTATACTGAAATAGCAGTATATTGTGATCGTATGGTGACGTCAGTAGCATGCAGTAGTTATAAACTAAGGTTATGCTGTGACCGACTGTATATATATTAAAAAAAAAGTGTATATACCTAAAAATAAATATTTTGTAATTTAAATGTATATAATAAACTATTCTGAGTAGCTTTAATCCACAAAAATAACTGCACCATAAAAAAGATACTTTTTACGTAAATAAGTATTTTCTAAATATATAAATAAATATTTAATATATAATACGGCAAAATTTTTCAATATGTTTTGAAAACGATTTATATATTTATAATTAAGTCGTAAATAAGACTCATTTAAAATATATTTCTTTTCACAAAAATAAATATGTTCATATTACATATAAAATGTTCAAAAACGTACATTTAACGAGCTTACTTTATAAATTACGATAATTTTTTTAATGTTAACAGAAACAGATTAAATTTGTGCTGTTAATGAAAATAAATAAACTCAATTCAAATAAAAATAATAAGAGACAAGAAAAAACATGCTCAATATATTTATGATTTGAATTCGCCATAGAAAAGAGTTGAATTCACACAAAAAGGTAAGTGCAAGATCTATTGAAGTTCTATGTCAATGTCACTTCTGCAAGTAACGCGCGCGTAGTTCTCACCTCACATTAGACCTTTCAAAGAAACACGCTATTCTATGAAAAATTTACTTGACCACCACAAAAAAATCGCAGACTTAAAGATAAGTTTATGTAATATTATACGATTTCATTGAGAAAAAAAAAGTTCAGGACGAGTTTTTTCTCTATTTGAATGGATTTAAGAAAAAAAATTGAAACGTGCAAATAGTGAGATAGAATAAGCATTAACATGAAGTTATATACAGAAAATAAAAAATCTAACCGCAGCCACGAATTACGAATAGAATTTTAAATCAACTTTTTCTTAGGTTAAGGATAATTTAGTAATTACAAATGCACAGTTTTTTGCTTGAATGCCTTTCACGTCACTAGGTGATGTCCATAGGTAATAGGTAGGTACTTAAACGATTCTTAGAGAGATATTTACTAAGAGTTTTTAGATTATTAAGATAACCCTTATTTTCCTTGTTCTTCTTCAGCCTTCATCTGTCCACTGCTGGATAAAGGCTTCTTCCAAACCCTTCCATCCCTCCTTGTTGTTTGCTATTTTTTTATTTCATATCTTGATTCTAGATTCATAGATTTTATTAATTAAGACAAATTACATGAGTCTCATAGAGGCAAGGCTAAAGAATATGTACCTATGCAAAATTTGGGTCAGATCGGTCAAACAGTGTAGATTTGTATAGGGAACAGACTGACAGACATTGAGTTTTTTAGGTATAGATATCACCACGAAATCATTTTGCTCTATTTGAAACAGAAATTAAAATTAAATTACCTTTTTTTCACGCCAAAGTCCAGTTCTTGATACGAGAAATTTTTACCAATTGCTTAAAAATATAAAGTTTCTGAGTGAAAAACATTTAAAAAAAGATGAAAAATTGAACCTCATTCTTAGTCATCAATTGGCCAAATGAACCGACGGAATTTTAGGGCTGTGGTGTAGAAATCAGTCGATATAAAAAATTAAATATTTTAAAATGTTTTTATATTTTTAAAGCTAAACGGTCTTTATTTTCTGAATAACCCTGATAAACTACCTTTATGCCTTACCAAAGCGTAGTTATTTTTAAACTTTTTCGATAAATTTAAACGAGATTCAGTCAATTAAACGTAAGCCGATTGATGCATTATCATAATCCATTTTCATTTAAAGCATTTCCATTTACTAAAATGACACCTAAAGCTAATCGAATTACTGAAAAACAGTTAACTATTTAATTGATCTCTGACTACATATTTTATTAAATTTAAAAATATGTGCTTTATATTAATTTTATAATTGATCATATATAAAAGACAAACAAATTTTGTAAAAACCACATTGCTCACAAGGATTTTTACAAAATTTGTTAGTTTTTTTTTTAATTAATAATATCTGAATAACTAAACATGTGGTTTGACATCTTGCGACATCACCACACCTGCGCGGGTAACACAAACCAAAGAGGAGCTGGCGTTGTTCAAAGTCGGTTAAGATTTCCAAATCCAATACTCGATACGTGAGATTTATATGTCCAAGTATCAATTAATTCATCTCAAATGATTAATTGCTACCTAACCTAACGCACAGCTCACTTAAAATAAATCTCTCAGTAAATTAAAAATATCTGGAATATTTTATTTTTATTTTATTTATTCATGAGAAACAGTACATATAAAATCAGATTACACATGATTATTGAACAGTATAGAGACCATGTTACAAGTTTTCATAGAATTAACATGTAGCAACAATAATTTGAGTTATACAGAAACAAAACAAAAAAAGTTAAAGTTATGGACAAACTATGAGAGTCAAAGAATTAAAGATGAAAAGTAAATAAGGAATGGATAGGAAAGGACAAATCTACTTAGGAGAAGAGGATAAGAATAAAAAGAAGTGCAAACGATGTATGTAAAGATATCCCATAAATACATCAGCACATATATAATATATATATATATATATATATATATATATATATATATAGATACGGTCTGGACAAAAGAAAATATGTAAATTAAAGAAAGATACAAGATAAAAATTACATATACAAAGTCTGTTCAAAAGAATGCAGATCGATTAAAGAAGAGGAAAAAAAGTTTAAGACTGAGGTGAATATCCAAGGGTTTTAAATTCATAGATTGATGAATGAAAAGATCGATGAATGAAAAAATCCTAGTCGCGGAATATAGAGTTGAATAAATTAGACGAGCGATGTATAAAAGAGTTTTGCCGGGAGTTAGTATTACAGTGTGGATCTTCCGGGTCCTCTCAGGGAGATGCGCTACAGCAATGCCGGGAAATCAATCTTAGACGTAGCTAGTTTATGAAGAAATATAACATCAGCAGTATTTCTGCGATTGACCAGGGATGTAATGTTAAAGAAGGTCGAGGAATCTACACTATTAATGTGAATACGATGGGAACGAAAGTCGAGATATTTTATGAATCTGTTCTGAACACTTTCGATTCTGTTTATATGAACTTGATATCTGGCGCTCTACACCTAAGATGCGTACTCAAGGATTCTCCTAACAAAGGAAAAGTAAATGATCTTCGTAGTTTTTTATTCCTTGGAGCTGTTTACAAGCGCGAAGAACGAAGCCCAGCATTGAAAAGGATTTGGCGACCATAATACCAATATGCTTATCTAGTAAGAGTTTGCAATCAAGAGTTACACCAAGAGCTATGAAAATATAAGGCCCGACTGTGATGAATCACCTCCTTAATGGACCACTAATTTGGAAGGGATACGACATTTTAATAGCGAGTGTCGTTCTAGTGGGTGTTTACTATAATTTACACTAAATTTGTAACACTGACCTCTTATCTGTTGTTATGTAAATTAATAAAAAATAGATTTAACTCGTCAAAAATGTACTTTTTCATATCGGTTTCTAAGGAAAAAGTACCTATTTATTTATTTATATAAAAATAAAATAAAAAAATAAATGAAAGAAAAAGGAATAAAAAGTTTTTATAAGTATCTATTATAAAGAAACTACGGACGCCACACAAAATAACGACGGACGGACGGATGGACAGACAATGAAATTAATATAATTGGGATTAAATAAAATCTGAAAAATGAAAATAAAAACTCAAAACCAAAAAAAAAAATATTACGTAAATTCAAATAACACAAATATTTGAAACATGAAAATAAAAATTTGAACACGAAAATATGTCACGAATTTTATTTTTTTCAAAATATGCTAAAAGGCTTGTGCCGCGGTAATAGTTAAAAAACGGGAAAGCTTGCTAATTGGATACGAACTCCCTATCTGGGGCATACTTCATACACTCATATAAGCTCCCGGAATATCTGAGAAATTAATCAAAATGAAATATGTCTTTGAATTATGATGCTACTCGTATCTTAAACGCGTCCTATGACGCTCGTTTAAAGGCTGGTTTTTCTTTTGATCTTGTTTCATATTAATTTAATACCACAAACATTTTTCAATTACCAGCGCCAACTGTAAAAGTATTTTATTTAATATTTACTGCAAAGTGTAAATACCACGACAGTCAAAAGTATCAAAGATGGCAACCCGATAAAATATGAAAACGGTATATTGGAAAGGTGGAAGCAGTACTTCGAAGACTTGCTGAACGTGCAGGAACCATGTGGTGAGGACTATTCATCTTAATAGGGGGGAAGCTTCAAACATAACACTTGCGGAAGTGACAGCGATGATACAGTTGGCGAAAACGGGACAGCAGCCGGAACAGACGAGATATGGACAGATATGATTAAGGCTCTCTATCAGACCGGACTACGGTGGCTAACACGGATAATAAACATCGTATGGACAAGCAATACATACATTCATATAATAAATGTATGTAAAAAGGTTTGGACATTATGATATTTGAGTTCGGGGAATTTTGGCACATACAGGTAATCTAGGTACAAAAAAATGAGTAAGTTCAACATAAAAACAACAAATCTTACATTTTAATATGCTTAGCGGGGTACTTCTACACATTCATATTATTCATTGCCACACGCTTTTCGTGGCTCATTTCTTTCCGCCAGAAGCTTTGAAGCTTAATAAATCTGAATTTTATATATTTTATTCGTGCTACTTTTTAACAATATTACCCGATAATTTATAATTGAACGTTTTACTTATAATTCTTTTTGTACTTGTATTACTTCATAAGTGTTGTCGCGAATCGAATGGTGTACGAAAACGCATCTGTTTAAGGGATGAAAAAAAAAAAACATTTTTGAATGCAGTAAATCATGTCAGGGGGTATTATTTTTATTCGTAGGTCAATCTATAAAAAAATATGCGACATCTTAAAAACTAGGTCCTGTCGTGGGAATAGCTTCATAACATAGTTCCCACATTCCTCACTGACCAAGGGGTTCGCACATGTGTGATTCGGCCACCCGCACGCTGGCGTGGCACAAGAAGCAAGAATATAAAAAAATATTTACGTACCCGCTGCTTGGGGTGTTTAATTAATTTTAGATCCATTAGTATTAACGGACATGGGATTAAATCGAATTATACAAGGGCAGGTTGGAACCTAATGATAAGGAAATAATCATTGTGTATATGCATATTGTTAATTCTATTACCTAGCATTCTATGTTTTATATTATTAGTTTTATACTTTAGTGTAAAGCCACCAGGGCATTGATTGATAAAAATTATATTAATTAAACAATTGTGATGCCTACAATGTGTTGGTTAATTCTGATTAATTTTAAGGTATGTAGTATGCTGTGTGGAATGAGAATGAGATTCTAAATTATCATTGTAATGTATGTAATGATTATAAGATTTAATTTTAATTGATTTAGTATGTTTTTGTTACAATTATAAGGAAATATTATGATTAGTTATAATAATTACCGTAATTTTAAGCGCAATAATTATTAGTAAATTATCATTTTAATATGTATGTACCTACATAGTTTAATATTTGCTGTGTATAGATATAGTATATTTAGATCGGTTTTCAAAAGGGGCTGGGTGATCTGTTTCAACCAATGCAGAGTCATGATTTGTTTTTTGGCGCCACCCGGAGACCCAATCAGCTGGAGTAAGCGCTTCTTCCAGCGCAGCGGGAACATCCCAAAACGGAGATGATATAATGCCCGATGCAGCCACAGAGAGAAGAGGTTCGTTAGAAAATTCGAGTGAAGGACGCCAGGAAGTTGTGCGGAAGGTTTGAGAGGAGAGTTGATGGAGCAGTACGTCGGAAGTCTCGAAGGGAAGAGAGCAGTCGATAGAGAAAAGGGTAGTACGTCGGATGGTCTGCAATAGTCGGCAGAGAGAAGCAACAAAGGGCTAGCAGGTGGATTGAGTAGCCTGCTTAGGGCCCAGGAAGACAAGAAAAACCAAGAAGAAAAACAATAAAAAGGAGCATAAGCAGAGACGAGAAGGACGACGCCAGGTGGACTGCAGTGACCACCAGGAGTCATCATCTCCAGGCAGAAACGACGAGAACTTCGTTTCGAGACGCCGCACTAGAGGACGCGACTCGCCCCAGGATAGTTAAGGTAGTTTTAAATTAATTTTAAGCATTCAACCCTTCTCATTCGTATTAATTTTGTGTCCAAATTTTTCGTTTTCTCGTTCGTATGTCATTGTATGTATTTCCAACCTGCCTAAACATTTTGTGTAAAATAAATTAGAAACAATTGATTTTCCGCGAGTCTTATTTTCCCTCCCCGCTTCCTTATCTTGTGGCTAAAATACCTTCCATAAATTGGGTGGTAGTATCATGTTAGTAACCGATAAAAAATAAGCCGAGTCGTGTTAGTGTTATCTGCCAAAATCCCCAAGGCTCTAATGTCATAATATCCAAACCTTCTTACCTATTAAAGTATACATCTACAGAAAATATTTCAGGTTTGATACCGTAATGTCTAAAGTCTCGCGGTGTGCGACCGATGACTTGACATAAAATAATGGGTGCGATTTTAATCAGTTTTGCATACCTACAGATCATAATAATCGAGAGAAAGATGTAATAAATAATCACTACCGTCGTAAATTGCAAAAATTCGTTATAATCGATACAGACTATATGCTGAAAACTTATATAGGTAGTGGAATTTCAGGAAATAGAAAATCATATTTAAGATATATATAAAATTTATACCGCTTCTGCAAATACTCTTGCACGAAATTATAGCAAAATATTGAAAAGAGCGGTCGGCAAGGCGATACCACTTCACTGAACCTATTCACCGCGACTCGAGAAATCTTGTATAAAATATTTCAAATTAGGTCTGCAAACGTATCTTCCTACATAAGTGGTGTATCTCCCCAGTTAAGATTTGCAAATATGTAATATTATAATTGCTACTCTCTAGAGAAGCTACAATTTTCTATATTAGACGAACTGGCAGTAAAATAAATATAACGAAACCCCAAGAAAATTTATGGTGGTGGAAGTAAGGGTCGCCTCATAAATATACCTACTTACTTACCTAATTATCATCTTACTTACGTAACCATTACGCCGTTCTTCCGTGGGGGTAGGTAAAGAGGGCAGCGATCTCGCCTCATCCATATTCATACATCTCCAAACAGGACTATCCTGCGGTACCTGTTTAATATAGTCATGCCTGGAGCTGGTAGAAGAGAAACGAAAGTAGACCGAATGTGTAGAGATAAAATCACTCAGACGTACATATGTGTGAAATCCATTTATGATAGAGTTTAGAATGAAGATGTTAGGAAAGAATATAAATGTGATCTTAGCAAAGTGGATAGAATGAAAAAAGTGTCACTCAGACATGAGGTTTTTTTCGAAACGATTATTCGTAACTTCCTATTTCCTAACGCTAGTATTTTATTACTCGTAAATTATAATTTATTAGTAAGTATGTTATTCTTAAAGAAAGAATAATATTCGCAAACGAGATCTACCAGTTGAGTGATATTGATATAGCAAGTAAGAAATCTTTTTGCGTTTTGTTACTAGTAATTAGAGTATTAGTATTGTATAATAGATACTCTTGAATTTAATTGAAAAGAATATCATAAGTTACTCCCAAAATATTATCCTAATCATACGATCATTTTACTGAATAATATTTCTAATGAATTAAACTGAAGTACATCTTTAATTAACTTTATATCTATATATAGGTATTATATCGAATAAGTTTTAATGTACAGAAAATTAGAAAATTAAAGAAGGCTTCGTTTTCAAAAATTGAATAAATATATAATCATTCAAATCAAAGATCTTCATTACTATCTCCACATAATCACCTTTTATATTTAAAAATTTCATCAGCATTTTAATCAGAGTTATCCGAAGTAAAAGTGGTGTGCTAAGAAAGTAGAATGTTGCCTTCTATCCTTTCTGCCCAACCCTGTTGTGAAACAGATTAATGTCAGTTGATTAAGATTATTCTCCCTAAGCTTTTTTTAGAACAAGAAAATCTAAAATAGCGAGAAATGATCCTGATAAAATTCGCTTTTAGCTGAATACTACTATTATCATGGAGTTTCTAGACATTTGCGTTATCCATCTTGGTGTCATATAAATTCTTTAAGAGTATCGATTATTAAGCAGACAGTACAAGTTTACTTGAAGAACTTTGAGACGTGCATACGAGAATATAATAAAAGATTTATAACCACCGGAAGTTTTCGATAACGCCAAGTTTTATTTTCGTAAAACCGTACATTCGCTTATTTTATATATTTCGTATTTGCATACCTTCTTTGCTGGTCTTAAGAAGTTTTATAAAACCTTTTATAATACTGATTCTAAATTTTTAGTTTGAAAAAACGGTCGGCATCGCGAAAATACGAATGTCGGAGCAGAAACTCATAACGCTCCATTCTGAGTTTGCTGTGAGGAAGTGTGAATACGAAAATTCTCTAGAAATTTGAGATTTCTAGTATCCCCTGATGGTCCGCCGCAATGTTAATTTTCTGCTATTCTACAAGCCGGCTGTAAATTATTCAAAAAATTTCACATGGTACACGCACACAATATTTTCGATAAAATTTGTGAATCCTGCGTAAATTTAAACTTCCGTTCCGGAGTGACCATAGAATCTGTGGTTCGCAGCAATTTACAGAGAACTATGTGTTCGTAGATAACTAGATGGTCCAATAGAAATACAAAAATAATTTCCCGATACCAAAGATAATATTCCGAACATCACACCATGCAAGTCCCGCCTTGGTAATTAACCATCCAAAAAGTAGTCTACATAATTTAGAAAAGAGTTTCAATAGGATACCATTCTAGGTCTTTACTTCAACGATCCGATCAATCCCGTCTTTACCGAGTAGTAATTTTTACCATGTAGTCATTTTTATTAAGTAGTATTTTACCAAGTAGTAAACGAACGTGTTTCTATTGCATGAGAGATCAATTGTTGGATATATAGGCAAAAGCAGCAATATCCGAAAAATTTTCAAAATGTTTTGAATGCCGAAGATTACTAATTCTAAATGTACTGAATTTTAAATTTAACGTATCTATCTCTTTCAAAATCATATTTTCTATAAAATTTATAAGTTATGATTCCTCGATGACTGAATTAAATTATTTTTGGATATTGCTGCCTTTGCTTTTATACCCCACAATTATTCTCCTTGATAAGGACTAAATTACCCGGCCCAAGAGGTTCCGTCAACGACGCCTATTTGTACCGATGCTGTAGAGTACTGAAATATTCGGTCTTCCATCTCGCCCAAAAGTGTGAAACATATTTTGAATTGACTGATACTGAGAAAAATGAGTTAATTTAATATCCGAGTACGGAGATTCAAAAATTGCAAACAACGGCAGTCTTATCAACAAATGTTCACTTTGAAGTCCGCCGGATTTGCATTTAGAGGGCACAGAGGTCGCGAATTCAATGCGACTTCCACCTTAGAGAACATTTTAAGCTCTTCAAAAGAGAGCCGAGTTTCACCGAGCGACCGATGGCCACTGGTTCCGCCCGCGACCAAGCTACTCAGGACTCTGATGCATTTGCTTCGAACTCCAGATTCCAGATAATACGATTTTTATAGAGCCTCCCGCTCCTGCAATGTCACATCCAAAATGCGCCAGAATAGAAGATGCGCGTGTAAATTAGCTTATGACGCAACGTGGATATGAATATGCCCAACAGGCATGGATTGCTTGACACAAGACTCTTCTTCATCTCTTTCTCGGTCCTGAGCTCGTTAAAATTCTTTTTTCGACATTTGAATAAAGATTGGCCATTCATTTTATGTTTGTTATCCAAAATAAATGACGAATCTGCGCCAATTCCATTGCACTTTGAGACTAAAAGCTGCTTGAATTAAATTTGCTTGAATAGCTAGAGGTCACTAAACATGAAATAGATAAGAAAAATCATAAACAAACAAGTTAATATATATATTGATCCCTCTACTTGACATTTTCAAATAACCTGAGACTAAAAAATATTTTTAAGATTTGATTCTGCCGAAAATTTTTATTTTTGTTGCAGACATACCAGAGATTTGGATCATATCATCAACGCAGAAAAGCATCTGAGACGCCAAATTGGAATCCCTGCATTTGAAAAATTATCATTAGCGCTCAAACATATTTGTCATTAAGAAAAATGCTTTTTTTTAAATTCAAAAATAAAAAATCAAAACACGATTTTTTTGAGTTCAAATTTATTTTACCACACACAGAACGATCGTTTCGGCTTATTAAGCCTTTATCAACTGATGAACATAGTACATATTATTGAGTTTATATACAAAACATTTGGTGCAAATTTGGACAAACCCTCAAGTATATTACAAAGAATACATTATCTAAATTGGGTGCAAATTTGGAAAAACCTCAAGTATATTTAATACAAAGAATAGTTTCTAAAACACATTATCTAAATTGGGTACTTAAATTTTAAATATCATATAGTAGGGAATAACATGGTTACTACAAACAATAATCTGGACAATGAAAACAAAAATACAGGTGTGTCAAGTGGTTAAAAGAATTTCACGAAATTTGATCATTATGGGAATATTTCAGCTAATATAAAATGAGTGAACATATATTGTTTAATTTAAGTGGAAATAATAGGAATACAAACAATTGATTTATTAAATAATAATTATGTATATATAATAGATATTTGGTATCTATTATATATATACACAATTATGTAGTATTAAACATATTTAAAAGGGGGGAATAACAGATATTAATTTGTTTGTTAAAAATATTATTCTTTAGATTTTTATTTATCTCTAGCTGCTCTAAAACATTTAGTTTGAAACCTTTATTACAAAAATGTAATGGAATTGGTTTAATATTTGGAAATATACTATGGTTGTTTTGTATCAAGTGCTTAGCAAATTGAGAAGATTCCATTTTATTAAGTGTAAAAGATCTCTTATGTTCAGTAAAACGAATATCAAAGGATCTTCCCGTCTGACCAATATATATTGCATCACAGTCGTCACATTTTAATTTATAAACACCCGACATTTTTTTTTTATCAATTTTATTTTTACAATTTTTAATGTGGCTACCTAGATTATTGTTAATTTTAAAAGCTATGTTAATATCCTCTTTTTTAAGGGTTTTTTTGAGTTTCTGAGAGATATTGCCATAAAATTCTATGATACCTAGAGAGGTATAAGCCTTAATATTTTTTATAGTTTTAGGAAAATTCTCAAGTAAATTATTTTTATAAACGATCGTCCTGTGTGTGGTAAAATAAATTTGAACTCAAAAAAATCGTGTTTTGATTTTTTATTTTTGAATTTAAAATAATGGAGTTCTATAACATAAATAGCGTCAGTGTTAAAAAAATTAAAACAAGAAAAATGCTGTCTGGAATCCCCTCGTTTAAATATTATAATTAGTGCAAATTTATAATTTTTTAAATAATTTTTTTACCAAAAATATCACATTTATATCAAGTTGTAAATCTGTCCTCATCCTTATATGTATTATTTGTAATATGTATTTTAACAGAGTTATTTTTACATTTAGATTCATTTGACTTCTAAATTGACTACTAAATTCACTAAAAGTGAATCACCACATTTTCTGTTTACAAACGTTTACAGGGGGAAAATCTATGGAAACAGACATAACGTGGCCATTTTAATTCAAAAAATTCCATTATAATTATATTATACGCGGTACCTTAATTAATAAATGATACTAATAAAAAAATTAACTCCTATAAAAAATACAAAAAATGTACGAATTTCTACTTTATTTTTTCCCAGATCGGTGCAACTCCTTAACTTAATTTTTAAGCTAACATTCTCTCTCTCATTCACTCATTATTACATAACGTCATCCCAATAATCCGTTCTTTTTTTTAGAAGAAAATGGAAAAAAAAAATCTCTCAAACAAGAGTTACCGTGAAATTACAACGGTTCGTAATGGATTTTATGGTAAACTAATGAAAATGAAAGACGCGTAAGGAATATTTAATTCCTACTGATATATTTACTTAATTTCAAAATGAAAATGTTACTTACATTGCGATGGTTTTTAGAATATTTTTTCGGTTCAGTGTATAATCGAAAAAACTCAAATTCTAATAGAAATATTTACTTTTTGACTATTTTGTTTTAATTTTATGTTATACAAACCTAAAATATTTAATTCTCAACGCGTTTCTAATTTCTAAATAATGCAATCTGTATTCATTTACAAGGTATCCCCTGATTATCTAAAAATGTTCTAAAATTGTATCTCAATGTAATTTTTGAACTTTTTATTAGGGATAAAAATGACGTATTGACTGTACGTACATAAAAATATATATACAAGATTAAGGATTCATCGGACCAACTCCGAAGGGTATCATAAATTTTTTTTATATAATGTATAATGTAGGTTTATTTTAAAGCTTAGTTTAAGATTTCCCTTAATAACAACCCTTATGTAGAGTTTTACTAAAGACACGCTGCGCGCCGCATACGAGGACTTATTATCCTCTTAAACATTCCATGTGTATAAGTATCCTCTTGAGTAATCTTTGATAGACGAGAAGTCTATGCGAGGAAGTCTTCAGTCAATTGATCGCAGTTCCACGTGTAACAATGGAAGTCGTAAGAAAAATAAAATGTCAATCCTATGGCTTTGATGGAAAATAAAATGTTTTTCATTTACCGAAGTTGGAGTACGTTACGAGACACAGTACGTTTACCGTGAAACTAGTTCACTTATTTATGTAAAATTAAGTCCTGAGTGTATTTCTTTCTTACACAAATTTTGTGTGATTATTCCATGAATGTTTTTATGTACGATTATCTTACGAAAGTTTCGATGTAAGATTTGTTTTCCGGGGTATGGAGGGAAAATGGAAGTTGTGAGGCAAGAAACAATTGATCACTGCCACTCAATGCAGTTGTAAGGATATAAGTAAGGAGCATAATCACATTTTTACTCACTTTTTTTAAATCGTAGCATCTGCTTGTCTGCCGTAAAAACTATGGATCGATTTTTAACCCTTTTTCCGTGATTCAATCAAGCAGAAACTTTGCAGGCAGACTCGTGACTATGACTAAAATGATCAATCAAGTTTTCATTTAAAAAAATTAAATTAGAGTATAATTTAGGATTTTTCGAAATTTCAACGGTTTTTTCAAATTGCAAACCATATAAATGAGAAAGGAACCCGACGCGGGGTGAAGGCGCGAAACCTGTTTCAACTAGCCTGACTCGAGCCATGGGTCCGATCAGATGGTTTCGCCGACGCCGTGCCCCCTTGTACCAATTTTTACGTTTTCAATATTCTTATACCAATTTTTAAGTTTTAAGGATAATTATCATACCTACATGAAATAAATTTTCCACATTAACTTAAAGCAAGAGGAATATGTTGATAGAATATCAAATTGGAAAAAATACAAATGAAAAAGGGAGTGTAATAAAAACTTGGTTTTTATGGGTTAATTTTTTGTTTTTGATTACGGCAGCTTACGTGTAATTACGTAATAGATATTTCTTATCGACGTCCTAGGATATTGAAACCGCAAGAAATTGTTACTGTTTTGAATAACGTTGTGGAATTTTAATCGGATGGTGAACTTTGGAAGTCTGTCTTCCAGACGTTCACCAGAAGAAAGCACTTTACGTGAAGAATCTGAAGATACTACTTGCATAGAGTTACCCACAACTATTATAGCACAAGGTTACATGATTATACAGATGATGCTGTGATGGTCGACATAGAGATAGATTTAATAAATTTAGAAAATCTTAAAATAATAATATTCAAAAAGCCAAGTATGGACATCAAAAATATATTTCTTCTGGTTTGAATCGTTAAAAAGTAAAAGCCTGATATATTTCTTCTCAAGATTCTATGTATTACAAGAGGCTAACAAAATATTGAATATTCAGCTATACATATTTCTTTTCTTTCAATATTTCTTACATCTTTATTATACCATAGATATAATTCTGTGTCAAACTAATATTCTTTATGACAATCCTAATAGACTCGACCTTGTGAGTAGGTGCGAACGAGCCTTTATTATTTCAGAATCAGAACAGCAAGTCTCGCATGTAGCGGGTGCTTTACTATTATTTTAACGGAACGGACCAATCACAGGCGCGCGTTGCCTTTGGCGGGTTGAGCCAGTGGCGACCATCCTGATGACTGAATCCGGCCAATGGCGGGCACCGGCGGTGAAGTCATCGCGCATAGGATGAGTCACTGCACTAGCGTGGATTTGCAGGTATGGTGCAATCGTTACTATAAAAGGAGCGGACGCCATGTACTCTGCCCTTTCAGTTCGAGACCAGACTTGCGAGCGGAAGCGCTGCCCGAGAGACTACTGCCAGAGACTGCATTTGGAGAACAGTATTTGCGGACGGAGTTGCTGCCCGGACGTATGGAGGAATCTACCATTCATCAGTACCAGAGAGGATCATACCGCCACTGTGTAACAGCTAAGGAACACATTTATATTATGTATTATGGTTAATTATTTTCACTATAGAAATGTAATTATTTTGGGAATAATTGAGTTTTTGAATAATTATGTGTAATTAAATATCACGATTGCTTGTGTGATATTGGTTCAAATCGTACGAGAATTCCTTCCAAACGGATGTATTTTTATGCAAAGCGAATTTCATACCGTTTATGCATAAAATTGAATACATGGAGTTCTATATGAATTACTTAGTAGCATTATAATAATTTCTATATTGCGTAGGTATTGCGCAATCATTACACTCGGTCTACAACTAACTCTTTATGAATCGAGTACCTCGGTATATTCAGCTTAATAAGTGGCTTCAGAATGACGAGTAAAGGACAGAATGGGGAGATCTAACTAAAGATTGGGGATATCTGGTTTGTGTTAGCCTAGCTGGCTGAGGGGTGTATGATTGCCGGCACTTGGGCGTGGAACCCGCACAAGCCCCTGCAGGGTCCCTTAAAAGCGGGGCCCTCCTTGTTGTTCGGGGTCGTCAATAAACCGACCACCTAACCTCATCCGACGCAAACTACTTAAACCAAAAAAAAGGTTCCCTTTGTCTTTGGAAGGATTTCCATGCTTGAATGCTGTAAAACCTTGATAGAAAACGTTAACTTCTATTTCGTCCTCTGTAAGAAAGACAGGGCCAGAATCAGTATAAAAATCTTTCACTCATATGGAATAGCTGGGATATTATAAATATGTTACTAACACTCTAACATTTGACCAAAGTAAATGTTGCAAGATGCAGAATCGTGGGACGCCGCTCTGAAAAGATTGCATAATGAGATTGCACAATAATTTGTAACATCGCTGACTATGCCCGCAAAGGAGGCTAATGACGTCATCAATTCGTACCAAAAGAGTACATGATTCTTCAACCACCGGCCTAAAAGAAAGGCGCCTCAAGACAACACTCATCATCAGAAATTCGTACTAAAAGAGTACGGCCATCTCAATTACAAGCCTAAAAGAGGGGCGTCACAGGATCACATCTCGTAAAGAAGAGATAGAGTCTCGGGATGCAGTAAGTTCCGGAGGAGCGAGGGGGGCCATTTAGTCACTTAGGAAGCTGGTCACCGGGTTTAGGCGGGCGCGGAGCCTTAACCCCCCTCAGCAGAGATGCTGGGGGTTTAAAACAAAAATTTAGCATTCAAAGAAACTATTATTTTATATAAACTCACGGGTTGTTATAAAATTCTTTCGAACAAACCATCCCCGAGACCGTATCTACTTATTTATAAAGAAGTTTCGCTTCAAAAATGTATTATTTCGTAGATAGCAAATATATGTATTATTTTCCCCAGGAATTATTATGAACAGGTTCATGCATGTCTTTTACGACACCATTCAAGGTAAGAATATGTTAATATAAGGTGTTTAAAATGATTAATTTCAGTGTTATTTAATATGTGAATTTCTCCCCTTTATGCCGTTCGATTGATTTTATTGGGTTGTTTCCAAACAGAGATGTTTTATTTTCTAAATACACGAATTCTGTCTGGTGAACGTATTTTATCGTAACATAAATGTATAGATTATTAGGTTCGTTAGATGTTTATATTACGTATTATTATGCAATCGTTTCCACACTGCTCCTATAAAAGAATTTGAAGTTATTACGATACACAACGGGGTCCTTCATCCATTAGACGAATCGCGTGCCAATTCAACGACGTATTACGAATAGTATATATTGTATTTATCGAGATTTAGTCGCATTTATTATTTCTAGTAAGGTTTTTAGTATTGGTGCCAGGCTCCATTAGGAGGTGGAAATAGTTTATATTCATAGCCCGACTCTAATAGGTATTTTTGTCGCGTAAGAGGTAGCACAATTAGTAGTATAACTGTGTTTTATGTTTCGTCCCTGACGGACAGGATGGAATAGCTGTGGTTGTTTAGGTAAAACACTTAGTAAATGCAAAGGACATTAGGTATTATCAATTTCGTATGCGAACCCAAGATGCTAGTTAATATTTTTAGTTTTAATATTGCATTCAAAAGCTCAATTTTCACAGAATAATTATTTTCAGTTAAAACGTATTTTTAGTTAATTTATCGTATAGAGTATTTTTGTATAGTATAGAATATTATTTTATAAGAACATTTAGAAATATTTAGTTTATTTAACAAGACTCCGGCTATCTCCCATAGGATTCATCACATTGTTAGTCGCGACCAGAAGCTCGAAATGAAATATATAATAATAAATTCAACTCGAGTTAACTATTTTACGACTGTATAATTGTTTTCATATAACAGAAAAAATCTCTATAAAACACCGTAATTTGACGAGGACCCACTATCTAGCTGGGTCATCACAATGCATAATATATACACTTACTTTTACCGCTTTAATTTACTTTACTTTTGGGAAAAATATTGGATGGCTGTAGATAAATGTGAAAATTATTTGGTGAATGCGTTCTCTTACCGCGAAAAACTATAAACTTATAAACTTTAATGTATATTTACGGTTTATATCTTTACTTAAGGTATATTTGCGGCTCATTTGATCAAGAATATTTACCCCATATTTTGATTCATCGTAAAATTAAATTGTCTCAGTTTTTTCTTGAACCAGTTCCTATTGTAGAAATAATAAAAGTGAATAAAGATGAATATAATATGTAGATAGAATAAATAAAGGAGTGCTGACATGGTTTGCTCATGTAGAACGTATGAGCGAGGAAAGGATGGTAAAAAACATATATGAGGCGAGAGTTGAAGGCAACAGAAATAGAGGGAGACCACGAAAGACCTGGCAGGATCAGATACCACAAGTATTAGAGGATGGCCCTGTTAAAAGCCTCAAAAACCGTACAACATGTATGAGACGATGTATGAATGTAGCCAAAGCAAAAGCGGTGTGCAAAGATACAATAATATGGCGTTCTATCCTCTATGCTAACCCTTGCGAAGAAACGGCGTTATGGTTAGTTAGTTAGTTTGTTAATTAGTTAGTTAATTAAAGTGGGTCAAATTTGTCCCTCCGCGCGCCGGCGGTTTACGAGGGGTGACAAACTTCGGCGGTTCTAGTTGATATATTCTCGGAGTAAAATGTAAAATTTATTTGATGTAATAATAACTAAGATATAATTTTTCAATTTTTGTTTTGATGGTAGATTTATTTTACAAAATCAAGACTAGTTTGTTTATTTAAACTTCGTATAATTTGTAATTTATAACATATTATAAAGAAATGTTAAAAAAAAGAGAACTGCATTTAATCGAGAATTTTTCAACATTCTGGACATTTTAAAACACACAAGAAATCGGTAGAAAACGCGTCAATATTCTCGAAACCACTGGACCAAACGCTATATGCTGCACAGCAATTAATGCTAGCGCCAGTATTTTTTGATATTTTACGAATTCACAGATATATTACTTTTGATGCATTTTTTCATCAGCTACCGCCGCGACCCGTAACAAAACTTAATAATATATTTTTTAGTATTTCTAATTTAATAACAACAAAAAAAATATCTTGTAAAAAATTTTATTCCTATTTCTAACAAAATATTTTTATATTGTACATGAACACAAAAAAATAATCTATGAGGGTTAATCACTACCTGCGGATAATCTGAATGTTAAAAATATAAATAAGATAAATAGAAGTAACTATCCAGAATAACATCCTTCTTTTCAGTTTTTCATCTTTTCATATTAGGTCCTTACATATGAAATTGACGTTTAGTATGGGAGGAACATAAAGCCGATTTTTTTTTATTATAATAGTTTTATTTAATCAAAGTATGTATTATTGCTATCTATGCACTTTTGCCATCTCATAGGTAGTTCATCGATCCCTTTACTAAAAAAACCATTCGGACGGGAATCAATAAAATCTTTGATGGCGGTTTGGACTGCCCCATCGGAGTTGAATTTTTTCCTTTGCAAGAAGTTATCCAAATTTCGAAAAAAATGGTAATCTGTTGGGGCAAGGTCCGGAGAGTACGGTGGATGTCTTAGACATTCCAATTGAAGCTCCTCTAATTTGGTAGCCGTCTGTTGTGTAGTGTGTGGTCTAGCGTTATCATGAAGCAGCAGTGGCCTAGAGCGATTAACCAGCCTCGGTTGTTTAGCAGCTTTTTTTTCCATCATGGTTTGTAGTTGCTGACAATAGACATCTGCCGTAATCGTCTGGCCAGATTTAAGATTTAAAATCCCTTCATTATTGTGCCGGTTGAGTAATGCAACGCAGCAGTCAACGCGCGTTTGTTGATTTGCTTCACTCAATTCGTGAGGTACCCACCTTTCAAGCTTTTTCACCTTACCAATTTGCTTCAAGTGGATTAAAACAGTTTTATCACTAACACCGCAGCCTGCAGCTAACTCGGATGTGGTTTGCGATGGATCCGCTTCCACAATAGCCTTCAATTCTTCATTATCAACTTTGGTCTCCGGCCGTCCACGGGGCTTGTTCTGCAGGTCGAAATTTCCAGAACGAAAACGTTGGACCAAAAAAGCACGTGTTTTCTTTTGCGGCACCGTCGCCATACACATCATTAATCCTTCGAGCCGTTTCTGCAGCACTGGTGCCACGGTGGAACTCGTACTCGTAAATAACGCGATATTTCAAGTTTTTCATTTTGTAAACTGAGTGACGCAAAGAAAAAAACAATTGAGGAAAAAACAAATGAATTATAATTTTCAAAACACAAATACATGAGTAAATAGCTGTATAAATTTGGATTTGGAATTCCTAACCAAAGAGAAGATATTTGAGATCAAATTTGCCAGTACGGCAAAACACCAATTTCATATGTAAGGACCTAATATATTTAAAAAAATTTTTACAATCTAATGCTAAACAGAGTCCAAATCACGGGCGAAGCCATATAGCAAAACTAATATTAAATAAAATATTTATTCTATTATGGTAAGCACATATTCCTGTGTAGCCTAAAACAATAAACTATTATTAGACTTAACTTTGCGCTGCTCTCCAGAAGAATGGTGGAATGTATGAGAAAATATGAATTTGTCAGTGCCAAACTAATGTGGATCCGGTTCAAAATTGGAGTCACGTGGGTGTTTCTAGTTATAGGCTATGCCCCCGTTAATTCTGAAAAGAACGAAGTGAAAAATGAATTTCGGACGAATGTTAGGGATGTAATAAACGTGAAACGAAGCAATGAAAGAAATATCTTCGCAGGTGATCTGAATGGCTGGGTGGGAACACGAAGAGATGGCTTCGAGACTGCCCTTGGTATGTTCGCTTGAGGTATGCTTGGAATGGAATCTTTTTATATATTCAAGAACACATTCATATTTGTGAAGTTGTAATTTTTCAGAACAAAGTTCTGTGAAATATTTAATAACCAAATTAATTAATCAATTAGAAAGACGTACAGAAAAATCTAATTCACGAAAAAATATTAGGTTACTGAGAGCACCGGCCCCGGAAAGGAGGTGACCTGGGTTCGAATCCCAGTAGTAACCTAATATTTTTTGTGAATTAGATTTTTCTGTATGTCTTTCTAATTGATTAATTAATTTGGTTATTAAATATTTCACAGAACTTTGTTCTGAAAAATTACAACTTCACAAATATGAATGTGTTCTTGAATATATAATATCTGTTGTATAAATGTATGTCCAAATAAAAATGAATTATTCAATTAATCATGGCGTCCATCTAGCGGTGGCATTGCAAAGTAATTTCAACTACCGTATCAAAAAAGTGGATTGCTCTATGGACAAAAATAAAAATTAATCAATTAATAAAAATAAGAACTTTAAAAATAAAAAAAAATATGAAAAATTAATAAAATTCACGGAAACATAGAGGGTTGCTATAGCTTAGTGGTCAGAGCACCGGCCCCGGAAAGGAGGTGACCTGGGTTCGAATCCCAGTAGTAACCTAATATTTTTTCGGAATCTTTTTGTTTCAAATACCTTTTTTGATCACAAAAGAATCCATCAATACACATGGGAGAGAGGGAATGAAAGATCAATTATTGATTTTGTTGTGGTTGATTCTAGACTAAGGGCCTCTACGGTTGATACTCGGGTATTTCGGGGTGCCGAGATGGAAACTGACTATTTTCTTGTAGTTTCAAGAATTAACTTGTTTCAAGGCTGGCGGTCCAGGAAAAGAACTGTACCGGCTCCGTCTAGAATCAAAAAAAAGAATCTACAAAAGGACGATTTAAGGGAGAAGTTCGAAAGGAAAATTGTTGAAAGGCTGAGTGTAAGGAGGATGAGTGATCTTAGGATAGACGATGCATGGGATCACTTAAAAAATACACTTTGCGAGTCAGCAAAGGAAGTCTGTGGAACAGCTAAGCAGGAAAGGAAGAAAGGGAATGCATGGTGGGATGATGACCTAAAGGAATTAGTGAAAGAAAAAAGAAAAGCGTGGCTCCAACTTCTGACAGTGAGTGGAGATGAATACGCGGGGGCAAAAAATGTATACAATGCGTGTAAGAAAAGAGTGAAAGCAGGTATGAAAGAAAGGAAAGAGCGGCTGAAAAGAGAGGAAAGGAAGGAGGTGAAAAAATCTCGATGTGGGACGGAAAGCAATAGTATGAAAGCTATTAAGTCAGCGAATGGAGAAATGTTAATGGATGAAGATGGAATAGATGGATGAATTATTTCCAGGAAACGTATGAGAGC
Organism: Agrypnia vestita; assembly: GCA_016648135.1. Taxonomy (NCBI): domain Eukaryota; kingdom Metazoa; phylum Arthropoda; class Insecta; order Trichoptera; family Phryganeidae; genus Agrypnia; species Agrypnia vestita. Next base: position 50,881 of record JADDOH010002172.1, read on the forward strand.
GAGGAGGCTGTAATAGAGGAATCCGTCGATATACTGACGGAGAGAAGTATGAATGATGAAAATAAAGTCAGCGAAATAAGTATGGAAGAAATAAAGTGTGCAATAAAGCATATGAAGAATGGTAAGGCTGTGGGGTATGATAACGTAGCTGCCGAATATATCACGGCTGGTGGCCCATTAGTGATTTCGTGGCTTCATACTCTATTTAATAAATGTTTGAAGGAGAGCCACACCCATTTGGATTGGAGGAAAGTAGTTATTATGCCTCTCTATAAAGGTAAAGGGTCGAGAATGGAATGCGGGAACTACAGGGCAATCAGCCTTTTAAGCTCGGTTGGCAAACTTTATGGAAGAATTTTGATAGAAAGAGTAAGGTCGATGACGAAAGAAAAGGTATGGGACGTGCAAGGGGCTTTTGTGGGTGGAAGAGGATGCATGGATCAGAATTCTCTCTACGAGTGTTGACGGAAAAGTTTTTAGCGAAAAACCAAAAACTTATCTGTGCATTTGTAGATCTGCAAAAGGCTTATGATAGAGTTATAAGAGGAAGGTTATGGAAGGTACTCTCTGATTACAAGGTAAACAGTAAACTTATACACGCAGTTGCATCCCTTTACGAGGGGAGTACTGCGTGTGTAAGAATCGATTGATCATTCACACCATGGTTTGATATAACAAAAGGTGTCAAACAGGGTTGCGTAATGTCTCCATGGCTGTTCAACTTGTATATGGATAATTGTGTGAAAGAACTGGAATGTATGAATATAGGAGCGAAAAGGAGTGATTTGATTGTATGCTGTTTACTGTACGCGGATGATGCAGTATTAATGGCAAATAGCGAACAAGACCTACAAAGTCTAGTTAGCAGGATGTATGATGTATGCAAGGAAAGTGACCTTATTATGAATGTAAAGAAGTCAAAAGTAATGGTATTCGAGAAGGAGGAAAGTAAGACAACGTGTGAAATACTAGTAGGCAATGAATGTTTGGAACAAGTAGGTGAGTTTGTGTACTTGGGAAGTATGTATGGGTAGTGTAAAGAATGAAGATATTAGGAATGAATGTAAAGCTGACCGTAGCATAATACATAGAATAAAACAAGGGTCGCTCAGGTGGTTTGGGCATGTTGAGCGAACGAATGAGTAAAAAGTAAAAAGAATGGTAAGAAAGGTATATGAAGCAAGTGTTGACGGCGCCAGAAAGAGAGGGCGACCACGGAAGACGTGGCATGACCAGATTAACCAGATACTGGAAGATGGTCCTGTTAGAAGCCTGAACAACCGTCGAGCTTGCATGCGAAGATGTATGAATGTAGAAGAAGCGAAAGTCATATGTCAGGACAGAAGAGTATGGCGCTCTATCCTCTCTGCCTACCCCCGCGGGGAAACGGCGTGATGGTAAGTAAGTAAGTAAGTAAGTATGTAACTTTGATTCATTGATTTTTATCTTGCCATGATATCTGTCAAATAAATATTTCCTTAAATTTCGTGAACTTGGCCACTAACATCCCCGTACATCATTTTAATAGATGAACCTATCTAATATTTTTAGATACAAAAATAAAATATGTTATTACATTTAAAAAAATTTCAGAATTTTTATAAATCACTACAAATTCAAAGATGTCTTGATTTCCTTAATTATTCCGCACAGTAAGGGAATTATTTAGTTTACTCAAACCCACAAAATAATTTTAAACTCTCAGCGTTATATTCGACAATTAACCACCTGTTTTTTATCTGGATAAAACAACTTCATAAGAATAATACAAAATCTTCAGTTGAATTCTCAGAACAACTAAAGATATCTACCATTCTTCGACACGAGTAACCCTTTGTTAACCATTCTTCACGGGCCTTTAGAAATTCTCTCTAACATTGTGGTTACCCATTACACAGCCGTACAACTAACAAATATGTGTAAAAGAAGACAAAACTAATTAAATTCCTAATTAATTCGACAAGACACTTGAAAATAATTATTTTATTAAATAGTTAAACAAATGATTTTAAAGCAACAAATTTTCTGAAAAAAATAAACCATAAATATTTCTTAACATCTGATGTTTTTTCAGAGAATTTCCATTGTTCAATTCCATAAAATATTATCAAGAACAAATATCTAATAACTTACTTTAAATTCTGAGCTTTAGGTCATGACTTTATATTTTTTGAACTCTTATAAATATCTTTGAATCGTATAAACTTAAAAGTTCTGCGTGAGAAAGGCGCGTTTATCACCCTAAATGTTTAAAATACAAATCGATGATCTTGATGATGATCGACATCTAAATGTCCTTGCTTAATGAACTACTTAAGTAGTATTGACATAGATCCCGTGGGGAAATAGATCGCTTACTTAAAATGCTCATTGGTATATGTATATGTATATTTTTATTTTAGATGTCAAAATGTTGTATATAGAGAAAGTATAAAATACTAGTGTCTTGTAATAGTATAAAATCACAAAAGGCGTTATTATTATTTTTAATCGTATACCGTTTATATTTTCGATGTTTATAGCGTTAACTTTGTGGTTGGACATAATTATTAATTTTTATTAAACAACTTTGTATTAAACATTAAACTATTACCTCTACGTCTACCGGTTTCGATACCACTGTATCTTCATCAGGACGGACGCAAACTAACTATCCATTACCTATTCCTAGTAATTGAGAAGTGGACGCTGAAATGGGGAATATGTCAAAATTAGACTTACTTACTTAGTAACGGGCTATTCATAAAATGTATCTGGTTATTAATTATATTGGCTTTAGTATTTTTAGACTTTTTTTTTATTTCTAGTATTTCTAAGTTATCTAATTTAAGGCCTCTATTACTTACATGTAGAATCTCGATACCGTTTTCATTATTTTATTATTTATTTATTTACTAAGGAATCTTCACAGTTTTATAAACATATAATGTTCAAGCATAGTGTTCATTTCATAGATCAATCAAAAGATTCACAAAGTTAGATAAGATATATTTAAGTTAATTATTTTGAATTAATTTTTGAATAGTAGTAAGCAACAAACAATATTAAGAATGAATTTTAAATATGTGGCCTGTTTACGTCACTATAGTTATTTATGTTATAAAATAAACATTTCCATAACTTTATTTTATTTATTTGGTGAACTTGTACCCTATAAAAAGACTTTCCCACCTGACGCGGAAAAATGCAATTTTCTTTGAAAGATAATCTGCACATTTAACATCCACTACGACGAGAGCTTAGCTCGGGACATAACACATCTCAGTGAATGTGTCATAGGAAGCTAATAAAATGGATAAAGTTTGCACGATCTTATTCAATGCAGCATTTGAGTTCAACACAAAGATTCCATTTCTTATTTAAATTTAAATTTTCATTTTGTTTTTTAGCGTATTGCAAGATTAGAATTAAAAAGTAGAAGGACTGATAAGACTGGTAAATTTCAACATCAATATTTTTCCAAAAAATATGTTAAACTTGTCTTTTCGCTATAATTTCATACATAATTGTCTGCTCTAGAAAATTAATAGAGTCATTTTACATTAAAAAGTTAGTAGCCGTATTTTTTGTATTACGAAAAATACAGCTGATTTAAATCGAGATAATAATTAAACCCGTAAAACAAAGATTTCATTATAAATTCTTCGTACGCAAGAAAAAGATTTGTATGTAGAATTTTTCATTTTCAATTTTTCATTCAAACTCATTCAAACTTCTCAGTATAGGATGAATAAGTATCCATCCCTAGGAACGACTAATTTTCAGCTATACTGCTTTATCATAATGACGACACCCAAGTGTGATTATTCAGGAACCCAGCTTTTTGAGCGCCGTTATTAACATCTTGGAGAAAAAAATTAACACCGTTTGAAAATAATTCCAGATTTGATGTAAAATAATTCTGTTTTTGCTTGTTACTTTGCGAAAAAAAAACATAAAAAATAAATAAAAAGGCAAAAGATTGGAAAATAAAAACCATACAAATCGTGATTTTAGATGCAGAATAGAGCTATTCCTCGAAGAACAGTGGCCGAAACTATGAAAACTGAATGAAAGCGAATTTAATTCTGAAGTGCATCACTTCGGAACGTTTATTTTCAGCACACTCGATAGTGAAGCTCGTGATCTATCGATTGCAATATTTATATGCAAAATTGACCAATGAATTGCAGAGCAGTATATAAAAATATAAAAACGGCAAAAATTTTTTAAAACGAACGCCATTGGAGACGTAATTCGGAACAAAAATTATCTATAGACCTGATGTGTACTATCGCGCGCTCTTATTTGTAGAAAATTGTCGCACCTCGCTACGATTTTTTTTAACCGAATTATTAAAAAAAAAATATTTTGAGTAGATATCAATAAAACTGGAAGGGGTAAAAAAAACCTATAAATTAGCTAAAGGTGGCGCCTCTAACTCTAATTCGAACGTGATAGCTATTTTTAAATTTTATTAATTTTTGAAATTAAAATTCCAATATATAAAAAAAGACGGCCGGATTTCACACATTTTGTACCATTCATATTTTCGATTTTTTTCTTAAACACCATGTTTAATTGCAAATGAAAAAGTGTCTAAAAATTAAAATAAAATTAAGTTAAAAAATATTTATGAGATTCACCGAAAAATTAAACAAACGAAGTGTCACGGGACGTGGCTTTGGGAAGCAAATAAAAACACTTGAAATTAATTTAGTTTAATTTATTAAGAAAGAATGTCCTGGGCACGAGTTAAATTGTAGTAATGTTATTAATTTTACAGTCGCTTAATGACTTCAGAATATTCCACACTTATTGTTGAATTGATCTTTAATTTGCACAAATGAACTCTGCTTCTATTGCTTAGATCACTTCAGATAAACGTTCAATGTTCGCTCATAGAAACTATTCGCACCGGTATCCTTTAGGTATTCGATTTCGCTGATCACTTACAAATATCGCGTGTTGTAATATCACGAATCACTGATCACGCTGGTTCACTCGGTAGCATTACGGATATGTTGCCGAATTAACGACACAAATTGAATTGCCTGAGCCCGGGTCACTCATTATTTAGCAAAAATTCCCTCAATGGTTTATTCTAGAGGTAACGAGAAATATATGGGACGTTTTAGATTATTCTGACGTGTGTTTTACTATGAAATAGAAAGGCTTAGAATTCTAGAGGGATAACGCGGTCACGGATGAGTGACTCCGGATTGCGTACCTAACAGTCTGCGGTTCCGGTCGACTGAGCGCCATCGCGTGAATCCGTTGTTTATTTTCAGTAGGAACCCAGTGTCGCTACAGTATATAAACTGTACTCACTGTGAATGCTTAAACAAATAAATATCTAGAAGTAAGACTTAAAGAATATATAGTTTATAAAGAAAATTCGGTTTTATTATGGTAACATATTTTTCAATACCACTCAGGAAATAATTTCTTTATCAAATCCTATTATAATCCAATTTTTGTCGTTTTATATAACCCAATAACCCAAAGATACCGTCGTTGATTTAGGAAAGGCATTTGACAGCGCATGTCACTCAAGACCAATCAGCTATACAATATTGGATTGACGGATAATCAAGTTATCTACATAATAAATAGAAATTCGTAAAAATAAAAACAATAATATTGAAAATAAAAAATTCTCAGTAAACATGATTGGGAATATATTTCTCCATTAAATACATATAAACTAAATTTGTTCAGTAAAGTTGGAATATGCAAAATTTTAGTTTTTGTAATTTGATATTTTCATCTCTCCATTTTTTTATTTGTGGTTTTCGTGTTAAGTTTGTAGAACACCATGTCTATTTTTAATGAGATTTAAAAAAAAAAAATTTTTATAAATATTATTATCAAGTTCTGGATGTTCTGCAGAACTTAATAATAATATTTATTAAAATTTAATTTATTTTAAATTTCTTTAAAAATGTCTCTTCATCTTTGAATCTTTTGGAAGAACATAATAAAATACATAACACTTAGAAACGTGATAAGCTATCTGTATCCGTATAAATAAATACTGTATGAAATAAACATTTTTAGAAAAATATAATATTTTTATGTAATGCTATTAATTAAAATATTTTTCATAATTCTCTAGCAAGGTTTAATTAAGTAGATCCCCTCATTTTTTATTCGTTTGTCTAAATATAAATAAATGTAATACATATTTGATATTATACAAATTGTGAATTTTAATTATCTCTACGGTAATCATATTTTTTCATATGTATAGGGTATAATAGAGCTAGTTCACAATACTTAACAAGTGATTATAAGCCGAAAATCTTTGAGCAACCATAACCAACTCTCAATAGTTATGGAGATATGAAATATGAAAGTTTACATTTTTTTCAACAATTCTGTTTTTTTATAGTAACTTATATCGATTATGGGAAATTCATTTGTTTCAACAAATAGATTTTTGGTGGCCCTCGTAGTCCAGTAGGCATGACACTGGCTTCTCACACCGAGGGTCCCGGGTTCGATTCCCGGTGAGGTCACAATTAATCGAAATTTACTCAAGCCTGGGTGTTTTATGATTCGCTTCTGTAATTGAGCCTCTTGGCCTGTTCAAGCGTAAAATTTAAAAAAAAGTCAAATAAAATGATGAAAACTGTGCTAAAAAATTAATTTTCATTTTCTGCAAAGTTTTCTTTATTTTTTTGACTTGTTTTAAAGCGAATGAATTTTTCATAACTGAATAAGTTACTATAATGATGACTTAACGTTCTAGAAAAAAATTACAGAAATATAAAAAATGCCAAATTTAATATTGCCTAATACATAACTATTGATATTAGGTTATGGTTGCTTGAACTTTTTCAACTAATAATCAAGACAGGAATCTATCTGGATTAGCTCTGTTTTGTATTTCGTATATATTTAATAATTAGTTCTTTTCACAAAATTAAGTACCGGTACGATGCAAAATGTTTAAAGGTTTGGCAGCTTACTTCATATTATTCCTGTAGATGAATGCTATGAATTCTGCCTGAAAACAGTCGTTTGTAGAACCAAGTGGAAGGAGTTAACATATATTATGGTACTTTATGATTACAATATATAAAAAAATATTATATTATTGTATTTTGGTATGACTATTCATTACGAATAAATTAAAAAAATTATCACCACTTTATTTTTGGTAAAACCCAGCAGTTTCGAAAAAAACGTTCCTTCATTAGGGTATTCCTGTTTAATAATTAATAAACTTCACAAATAATGGACAATCATTACTAGGTATCAAGTGCCAAAGTGGGGGGTAAATAGTGGGGAGTGGGAAAGAAACAGTATAAATAGAGTGAAAGAAATAAAGTGGTGATAAACTAAGCTAATTTGTTTCATTATATTCATAATGAAAAACTACAAAGAAAAAAACTATAATATAAAAGTATGGCCTTAAATGCTAAAATGTACAAAAACGTAACAATAAAATACGAAATCATATGTGCAAATATATATTTTTATCAACAGTGTCTCAAGTGTAAAGTGCTCCCAAATTACGTAAGTGCCATGTTCAACAAAATTGCTGACTCCCCGCAGTGCTTATCTCATCCATGACACAAGCTTAACTGGCATGGCTTAAAGAAGATTTTAAAAATTCGTTCAAGTTTATTCATACGGAAATTGTGTAGAAAATCCCGTAAAGTGGGATTTATTAGACAATAAAGTACGAATGTTTGCATGGTTGAATGTTTGTAAGGGCTACCTTAAACGAATAGTTGAAAAATCTGTGTAATATCGGTAAATCTCAAGATAAAAAGTAGTGAAAATTTCAAATAAATTTCATTGGAGAGTAAAAAAGCCTCCCTACACATCAATTCCTTCCAGAAGAGATGGCGTTAGTATCGAAAGGCTTAAAACATAACATTTTCAACAGTAAAAGTAATATGTATTGATAATGCAGTGGAAAGCGTTGCAGTCAATGTGGAAACAGCCCTAGCTTATTTTTCTAAATCATTTACATTCAAAAGTGCAGACATTAGGAGAAAAATTACTAAAATTCTATCAGACACCATCTACAAAAAAGAACATCAAGAATAAACTTAATGAAGAAAATCTAGTGGTATTAAAAGCAGATAAAGGAATTAGTGTTATTAAAATGAACAAAAACGATAACCATAACAAAGTGAAAGACTTTAGATAGTGTTAATTTAACCTAAGGACCCTACACATAAATTCAAAGAAAATATTACAAGTACACTAAAATCTTGTAAATTTGGTATTTTTAAAAATGATCACATTATACCAAAATATCCAAAAGCAAAAAAAATTATATGGTTTCCTAAAAATTGATAAAATAAATATCCCAGACCTGTAATTTCCTCGTGTGATTCGCCAAATATTAAATTATCATCATTAATTACCAATTTTGTAATGTTTGTGATAACATTATTTTTGTCCCCAAATATATCGTAAAGTTCCTTTCAACACATTGACGATTTAAAAGATAACGTACTTCTCAGTAATGCCTGTTTCTTTTGATGTCATATATTTATTTCCCAATGTACCTGTCTCCGAAAGCAAAATAATTATTTCTGAATTATTTATAAACTCAAAATTATTTCAAGACCTTTATAACGATATTACACGATTAATTAACTTTCTTTTAAAACAAAATTACTTTTAATACGATAACGTCACATATGAAAAAAGGACTCCCAAAGGGAGCGCCTACCAGCCCCTTAATTAATCACTGATATTTTTATGGATAATTTAGAAACAAAGTGGAAGAGATTTTTAAATAACATTTTCTGCATTTTGACAAGATCTGACACTTTTCTTAATTTTTAAAATTATTTTCATCACCAAATACAATTTGTAAATGAAGTTGAAAATAATGCTACATTAAACATTTCAGATTCAACTTTGTATATCAATAATAATAAAATTGAATTTAAAATATATACCTATATCGCAAACCTACAAACACTGTCACAATATTTCATAACACCTCCGACAACACAACCATTCCGCCATCCATTCCGTGATACGCCGACTCGTTAACGTCCCGTTGTCTGATATTAATTTTCTTACTGAGCTGCTAATAGTACAAAACACTTAATTAAATAGCCACAAATAAATTCTTATTCAATAATTATTGTAAAAATAATAATGATATTAAAGAATGGCGTAGAATTTTAAATATTAACAATTTTTCAATTTAATGTAAAATGCTAGAAAAATGTTCCCCACCATAAAATCACTTTTCTTTATAAAAAAAAATATTGATAACTTTCTGAAAAATGTTAAAGATAAAGATCAAAAAATGACTCAATCGGGTGTTAATAAACTAAAATGCAATGACTGTCCCCCTTTTTATATTGGAAAAATGAGTCGTTATTTTGATATTAGGATTAAAGAACATAGAAGATGCTTAAATAATTCAAAATTTTCCGAATTTTCCTAACACATCATTGAGAATAACTATAGTTGTGATAAAAATAAATAAGTCAATATTCATCACAATTGATAGTAAAAGTTGACGAATAGGTAATTTAGAAGCCATACAATCCATAAAAAATAATGAATGCACCACGAATAACTAAAAAAATCTAACGTACAGTCCTATCTTGTATATGTTCCCTTTCACTCTATCACATGTTTCTTTCCCACATCTCACTATTAAACCCACTTTGATACTTGACACCAGGGTATCCGATTATCCATAATGTGTAAAGTTTATTTAGTGTTACCTTGATGAAGGGACGTTGTTTCCGAAACCGATTGGCTTTACGAAAAATAAAGTGGCGATATACATAGTAAATTTGTATAATTATGTTTATAAAAAAATATTGATAGATGCTCAAAAAAGTACTTAAATCTGGGAATCAACATTTTACACAATAAATATTTTTTAAAAAATAAGTAACAGTTTAAAGTTATCTAAATTATTTTCAGTTATCTACTGTAAGGTTTCGCAATATTTTATTTTTGTGAAGATCATTATCTGAAAAAATTTTTTAGAGGTTTTAATTTTTTTTAAATGCTAAAATTCAAAAATTAAAGGGAAATTATTCATCGATTTATGCAGGGATTTTGAAGAATATTCAAACAGACAAAATAAATATTTCGTAATTTGATCAAGTATTCCGGTAAATTTTCATGTTTTATTAATTTTCCTCCCCAGAAGGGATGAGAAAAACCACACCCAATGGATTAAAAAATTAATTATATATTCATTATTCATGTTTCGGGAAAATATATTAGTGTTTATTTTTAAATACCTTTTATATATTTTTTATTTTTTTAAATACTCTCAAAAAAAAAACATTCTCAAAACGGTTTAACTGCGTTATTATTGTAATAATTAGTATAGGTAGGTACCTTATAATAATTATCAATTATTAGTCGCATTTTGAAGAAAATGGTCCTAATTTTTATGAACAGGATAACATATTTTTTGAACAAGATTTAAAAAAATATTTCAACTACTTGTATATCTCTCAAAATAAATGTAAATCTCAGAGTTTAAAACTTTAGAGATAAACTAAACCAGTAGTTCAGGAAAGGAGGTTGGGTCCCAGCAAAAGAATGTACCCCATCGCGTGTGCTTAAGACATTTTTTTATCGCAGTCAAAATATTAATACTGGCATTATTTAAAACTATTTTTTTTAATACATGTTAGTTTTTTAATTAAAAATTTCGCAATTAAGTCGCTTAAATAAAAACGTACCTTATAGTAAAGTCATTTATAAATATTTATATTAAATCAAATATAATCACATATATATGTTTTCTAATAATTTTAATATACAGTCCCATGATGTTTGAAACAAATAACATTTATGAAATAATTGGAAAGATCGATCATTTGCAAAAGACTGCATACTATCGACGGCTGATGTGATCACATCAGTCCTGATGAAAGCCTTACAATGGGATCCGAAACGTCAGCAATAAAGGTCGTAAAAATACCCCAGAAGACACAAACCAGAAGGTAATTAACTAACTTACCATCAGGCTGATTCTCCGCATGAGTAGGCAAAGAAGCTGGATCACTGAACTCTTCTATCTCCACATTCATGCGTCTTCTCACCCTTACTATTTGGTCGTCGAAGTTTTAACTGAACCGGCTCACAATCTGGTTTACCTAGTATGTCAAGTCTGCCGCGACAATTCTCGATTTCTGGTATAATTGACAAATTATTAGAGCCACTGTGCAAATTTTGCATATTTTTAGTTTTTGGTGAGATTATGACATGTTACTATTGTTTTTGTGTTTATCTATTCATCATTGTTTTAGTGAATCCTTAAGAGATTTATAATAATAACTTTATTTACATTTACTTTGTGAAAAAGTTAGGTTAAATACTTATGCCTAATAAGTATCACCCTTTGCGACTCTGACAGCCCCGATTCTTCTTGCCATGCTTTCTTTGATTTTGTGCAGTTTATTTTTATTTTTTCGCTTTTATACCAGACCTTTAACCAGCGCTCGATTAATAATTATTTATGATCATTGTTTCAGAAATTTCCTTCTTCATCAGATTCCTTATTCAGATTCTTTATTTGGTCGAGGTCGGGTGAATTGCTAGGCAATTCAAGAATATTCTCCTTCAAAATTCACTCGTAGATCTTGGAAGAATTTTGTCATGGCTTGACTTTGTGGCAAGGTGTCGAATCATGAATAAATGTGTAGTCAGCATTCGGAAACCTTTTTTTCTAGGTGGCTCTGATAATTTTATCACCTTCTGTAGATTATGGATTCATTATTTGTTATTCAATATGACTTACCACCTAATTCAACATGATTTAACCACCTATTGTTTTTCAATATCTAGATTTATTACTGTTTATTAGTGTTTTCTTACTTCATATTGAGTTTAATTTCAAATAACATCTCAAGTGATCAGCTGATAATTTACTAATATCTAAGAATTATTACTACATTTCTTACTTTGAACCACAAATATTGAATTAATTTTGAATAACATATGATGTCATCAACTGTTTACTTTATTTCATTCAAGATTTATAACTAGTGTTTTCTGAAATCACATTTAATTAATTCCAAATTATCTCAGCTCATCAACTATTACTTTCTTACCATTTAAGTTTCATTTCTACTGTTTTTTCGGAATCATGAATAATTAATTGTAGATGATATCTTAAATCATCATCAGTTTACTGTGCTAACATTTAAAATTTATTTCTACTGTTTTTCTGGAATCATAGATAATTAATTTTAAATAATAGCTGAGTTCATCATCTGTTTACTTTGCCAACATTGAAGATTTAATTCTACATTTCCTATTTTCAATTTCTGTTTTAATATATTACTTCAATCTCAGTACCTATAACATCTATACCTATGTTTTCCTTTTACATTACACCAGGACCACGATCCGAAGGTGAGAAAGTCTAGCGAATCCATGTATACAGGTTGTTAGCTCTGAGATATCATATAAAGGACTTCCAACCACGTTTCTCATATATAAATGGCTCTGTCTTTGTAAGAACTCTACAACTTATCCTAATTCAATATTTTTTCAATTAATGTATATTATAGATATCTCACAGAGACGAAACTGTATTTATTATGGGAAAGTAGGTATAGAAGTCATTTGGGTGTACATAGGACTTATGACCTATCTTTATGGTTGGCTTAAGTGATCACTTTACACAATTGTAACATTCGCCATTTCCACCCATGATAGAATATACCATGCTTATTCATTTTTTGGAAGTTGTATATATGTTCAAATTGCGTGGAAAGCTTTCACATATGAGTTGTAAGCGCCTTTCCATGCGGCCTGTACAAAGCCATTTTCATTCCCCTAAATCCCCACAGATGTCGCTAATGAGAAAATCTACATTGATTTTATACGGAATTTTGAGAGCAATATACTTTATTGTGTAATGAAATTCATCCGAATACTTGGATTACACTAGGATACGCCAGGAAATATTATTTCCAATTTTTGTTAAATTCCTTTATACCAGTATTTACAATTCAGAATATTTTGAGTTTGTTCAATTCTTTCAGAACAGTGCTGGATTTATGACATAAATCCAGCACTGTTCTGAAAGATTTGAACAAACTCAAAATATTCTCAATATTTTTTCGTTTGACAGTTTTTTATGTAGATACAATGATTAATCTAATTTTTTTATAGCTCAGATGTCTGTGTAATACAAAATTGAATTACTATAAACAAAAAGTGCGTCATACATCTATATACGATTCAATTGTATGTCTCATATATAGATGAGTATTCCAAAAGCTGAATACTGAACGAAGGAAGTCAGCCATTTTAAGAATTTAAAAATATGCCATATGCACGCCGATGTGTTGACTCTTAGATTTGAAATACAGTACATGATGCGTAATTAGCAGAATACACGTCGTGTAAGCTCAATTTAAATTTTTCTTTCAAAAAGCTTCGAAAGAAATCGCCCACAATTTGTTTAACTTACAATCTCTCAAGAAATCGTTCATGGTCCAATATTTTTCATAATATACGTTAATGTCATATTTTTTCAGTTACTACATGTTAATATCACCTATTATGCATACGATATATTACTCATTTAAATATAGGGTGGCCCATTTAAAAAAAATATATATATTTATTCAAATTAACGGACATAATCCAATAAAATATAATACATAACATGAACAACATAAAATGCATCACAATAAAAGTTATAGCAATTTAAAACAAAAGCAGGGACAAATGATACCTACTAACAAGATGGGGACAAGATCTGGACTATCTAATCTGGACAGACGATGTTATAAGATGACATAATCGTGACATGGGAGCATGGAATCCATAATTACTTCTATGGTGGCTAAGGAACAATATTTCATTATTTCTGAGTCTATGGGAAGGTATATTAAATTTTATTTAGTTCAGTAATGAAGGCACATGAGTAGGCCATTTAATATTTTGAATATGGTGATTTAGTCAGCGTTTTCTCTGCTTTTTTGGAGGTTATAAATTTTTAGCATTGACCTCATTGATTAATATAAGTTGGCAACATAAAAGTTGTATTAACAAAAAGGAGAAAAATTTAAATCCGGCGTATCCGATAGGCCACTTCTTGCAAATTCTTGACTGAACCTCATATTTTATCATGGGGTTCAGTCAAAAAACAGCTATACAAGATATAAACATACTGAAACACTGATTTGATGTAAACCTATTTCATTTAAATAGTGAAAAAAACCATGGTATATCAATCGAAATAAAATCATTCCTTAAATTTACCACATTATTGTACATAAAAAGTTAAAACTAATTTATTTTCGAATTAAATAAAGAAAGAGGGCAGTAGATAGCCACAGTAGTTTTGATGTTTCAAAAATCGATTTGAAACATTAGAGGTGTATTCGATGATAGATCAAATATATGAATTGTAAAGTGTCTTCATAATGGTAAATATAAAAATTTTTACGAGCTCATTTCATAGATATAATTTCAAATAGTTTTAAACTGTCGATTAAAAAATATTTCCCTTGCATTTATGATAATAAAATGCAAAAGAGGCAGTTCATTGTCATGTAGGTTTATCATAATTTTTTTATTTGAAAATCAATTTAAAAATACTTACATCCATCTTGGGTACTTTCCTCAAGCAGATATCTACCTAAACTAGTTAACTTTTGTTAATTAACTTTTATAAAGTTTAATTACGATATTTCAAACACAGATACACGTAAATTATCATTCGATTGATTCACTCGGCACCTCGAATGCTCAGATTTCATATTTTATTTATTTTTAAACATAAACATGTATTTTTAATTCTATTTAACTTAATAAACTATTGTAATAAATTAGATAATTTAGTTTTATTTTAATTCAAGTTATAATTAGATATTAAATATATTTTGAAAATCAGTAATATTATACAAAAATCTTAAAAATAAAATTATATTTATTGATTTTGTAAATATTTTAATTTTCTCTATTATTTTTCAGGAGAAAACTTTAGCTAAGTTGTAATATCGTTCACTTAAGCTACTGGTAAATATGCATAATAGTTCTCAACTGTGATGAATTAGTCTCAAAAAATTAAAAGCAGTTAAAAAGTCACAAAGATTCGAATTTTGGAATAATAAAATTTCATCAATTTTCCAAAGTCGATGTTACGGAAAACTTTTTCGACATTTTGATTTGATATTTCTACAGGCTCCGCCACACAAGGTCTACCCGTGCGGCCGGTGGGTAGCGCACTGACTTAGGGGTGGCTAGCTGATATGTTCATACTGTTTTATTGCGCAGACTCCGACAACCAGAAGATAAAAATAAATTTCATTTCAAACCTCATCAAATACGATTAATTAACTTGTAACCGCTTTTCTTAACCTTCGAGAAGAGAGGTCTTGTTTAAACACAAAAATGCTCGGTGGCTCATTTGATCGTTGTTTATTAAATAGTTTAATTAAATAATGTTATTATAAAGAATGTTAACACGAACTGAGAAGTTATAAAAGTTCATTTTTTTTAATATAGATGCGAAATCCGAAAACGTGTCACATCAATTTTCTTACTATTTTCAAACTAAAATAAACGCTAGTGCTATAAAGATAAGACTAACTTGCTGGTGTACTGAAATGGGGCTATCAGTAGATCACTAGGCGAGTGTCATCATTACTACAAACATGCTATTTAAATATTAGTACTTTAATAAAATAAAAAAATTATTGACTGCAAAAACATTGTGGTAAAACATTTTTAAATATCTATGTTTGTTACCGCTTACATAGTAGTATCTTAGTAAGTAATCCATTCAAGTGGTTACAAACAATTACAAATCGGATTACTTTTGTAATAATAGAATTATGTAAAGATTTACATTAAAAACAAAAATCGTTATGCATAATATTTGAGTGATGTTCATGCACATGAGTTTTTTTCCGTATCAGACAAACATGCACGGACCTGGAAATGGACACGAGGTGGCCATATTTTTTTTTTCAAAAATTTTCCACAAAAATAAAAGTGTCACGGGAACTCACGTGGCTGTGGAAGGCAAATTAAATACTAAAAAACAATTAAAAGTTTTATTTAACACACAAAGCGACTGGACACGAATTTTATTGGAGAATATTTCTTTAATTCACGTTAATTGTCACTTAAGTATTCTACAGAGTTTCGCAGTAATTCATGCCAAAAAGTGGTCGCATTTATTTCCAAACGTCCGTCAAGTACTCCTCTTAATTATTTTTACTAGTATTCGGCTCGCATCGCACAGTTTGCTTATATCTGTGGATTTTTATATCATGCTATTAAACAATAAAAAAATATCCACAAGCGCGCCCGCTGCCTTTTATTCAAAACATTGATTTCGCGATGACTCGAGAACGTTCTACTAGTTTCTCCATATTTCTAGTAGTTTCAAGATATTTCTAGTGTGGACCATTTCAGAGACTTCCATTATGCGCAGTTAGACTCTCGTGATAATAGTTTAATTTGAACCTCTAAAAAACAATAATAATTCATAATTACCTCCTTTAGAAAAATCACCTAATATTTTCTACAATTCAGGCTTTCGGGTGGTGTTTCTCCTTAATGATATTTGAAGTCACTTATCTCCATAATTATTGATATTACAGTATCACCATAATTATTGATATTAAGACTTTATAATAATTTATATATAAACTATGAAACATTGGGAACAAAACTCACAAAAAAAAATTGGTGTTCTACAATAAATTCAGAAGATGCTGAAACTTGTTCCGTAAATTTTGAAAAAACATTACTCAACCTTATAAATAAAAGTAGCTATCCAAAAACTAACCAAACAAAATCCAAATATAGATTAATCAAACCGTGGATTACACAAGGTTTAGTCACATCAATCAGAAATAAAGAAAAATTATACCGCATTGCAAAAAAATATCCCAATGACAACAAAATTTCTTCCTTCTTCAAGAAGTATAGAAGTAAACTTACCTTGATAATACGACAAACAAAAGAAAAGTTTTTTAAAGACAAAATAACGAGAACTGGACAAAATAACAAGGATTACTGGAGTGTCATTAATGATATCACCAATAAAAGCGAAACAAAAGCTGATATCAAAAAAATTTCGTTTGATAATCTATCCATTGATGCTGAAAAAAATCCCGAAAAATGTGCTAACGTATTCAACAATTATTTTGCTAATGTTGGTAAAAACCTAGCGGAAAAAATCAGCAATACACAGGATATGATAGACGACGATAAGGAAACTGTTGGTAATCTTTTCTCAAATTTCAAAACAATAACCGCTACTGAGGTTGAAGAAGTCATAAAGTAGTTAAGAACAACTGCAAGTCCTGGGTACGACAATGTCACCGTGAAGATCATTAAATCCATGAGCAAACTACTCAGCAGACCAATTGCTCATATAATTCACATCAGTCTACAGACAGGAATATTTCTAACTAATTATAAGAAAACTATAGTTATACCAATTTTCAAATCTCGAGATCAGGAAGAAATAAAAAATTATAGACCAATATCGCTTACATCAAACATAGCAAAGATCTTTGAAAAAGTTGTTAAAAAACAACTTAATAGCTATATCCAAAGCAAAAATATATTAAATCCGCAACGATTTGGCTTTAGAGATAATTTAGGCACTCAGGATGCAATTGCTAAACTAACATCTATTATTTATCATACCTCGATAGTGGAGAAAAATGTCTGGGAATTTTTGTGGACTTGAGAAAGGCATTTGATAGCATATCACATTCAAAACTTGTTTCAAAATTAAAACAAATAGGAATAAGCGGAATGGTATTACCCTGGTTCCAGAGCTATCTTAAAGAACGAAGCCAGATGGTGAGAATCGGACGTAAGCTAAGTGGATCACTAACTACATCTTTTGGTATTCCGCAGGGAACAGTCATAGGTCCAATATTATTTATGATTTATGTTAACAACATGTTCAAATTACCTTTAAAAGGAGAAATTTTATATAATGCTGATGACACTGCATTAATTATAAAAGGAAAGACATGGGGTGATGTAAATATAAAAGCAAACAGAGCTGCTAACATTTTGAAATCATGGTTTGACAAAAACTTTTTATCTTTAAATGCAGAAAAAACCTTATATGTCCCGTTTTCTATTACCAAAAAGGATTCACCTGAACATATTCATATAAAGATCCACTCCAATTAATGTGATGATAACAAAAATTGTAATAATGAAAATTGTCTGTTTTTGTCTGGTAAGAGCAGTATAAAATACTTGGGTGTCATAATTGACAGCAATTTGAAATGGAAAAAATCTAATATGTTCCACAGTCACTAGGATGAGAAAGCTCATATACCTATTCATAAGGCTACGAAATATCTTATCAATAAACATGCTTAAGATGGTATACTTTGCGTTTGCCCAGTCCATACTGCAGTATGGTATAGTTGGCTGGGGTGGAACCTTTAAGTCTAATATACTACCAGTAGAAATAGTTCAGAGAGTAATTATCAAAGTGATTTTGAGGAAACCCTCAATATTCCCAACAAGAGAACTTTTCAACATTTTTAACGTCCCAAATATTAATCAAATCTATAAAAAATTTGCGATACTTCAAATTCACAAAATGTATATCAATAATAGAACATTTGGATGTTTTAGTAATAGACCGAGATCAGCTGGAAATATTTTGATACCTAAATGTAATACTAGCACAGCCCATTTCTCTTATCAAGGAGTATCATTCTTTAATGCTCTTCCCAATGAAATGAAGACGGAAAAAAAATATAGAAAATTCAAGACTAAATTGAAAAATCTTCTACAAAAAACCATCACAATAACGCAATGAAAAAATCCTATCAAAAACAATCTATATATACTTTTAAATGTTATTACAATACCTTCTTAATTATTTATTTTTATAACTTAATTTATTGTATCCTTGTGTATACCTTATTTACTTATTCTAATGTCTCACATTTTTGTATTCTTGTATTGTTTATATCTTACTTACTTAATTTAATGTCTTAATTTTTATAACTTAATCAAATGTTTCTTTTTCTATATCTTACTTATTTAATCTAATGTCTTACACTAACGATTTCATTAATAATAGATATATACATGTATGACAATGCCCCCACTTTTAAACACGAGAATAAATTCTCATTTAAAAGTGGGTAAGCGTGTAATATAAATGTGTATTAATTAAATTATATTGAATACTCTTAAGTTTGTATATTTACCAAATAAATTTTAATAAAAAAATAAAAATAAAAAAAATAATACCTATTTTCCATTCCCAATTTAGGCAAGGCTCTACCAATAAAATATTGTGGAGTAGATAGATCTGTTACAGAATTTAGTTGTATATTTTTAATAAGTTCATTAAGTAGTCGAATGCTCAACGTTCATACAACCTTCTGATATTTTGCGTATTTCAGCATTTTTCAATTTATAGTCTACCTTTTATCTATTGTGCCTCTCTTTGTTTAGCCCTTCAGAGAAAGAAAAATTTAATTTCAACATGTTTTGTCAACACTTCTTTTGGAATATTGATTATAATAGTAATAATTTATACCATCACATTTGCACAGAATTATATAAAACATAATATACATAAGAATATTAAAAACATAATCGTTTTTTAGTTCTGCTTCTTAAGAAACGCGTTTCGCCTTAAGAGAGCATTTCAAATCTAATTATTGTTGTTAGATTGATAATGCTCTCTTTTTTGGCATTATTAAGAAACACATTATTGAGACACGTTTTGTCATTTTTAATGCCAAAATGTGTCTCACTAAATTAAGTAGAATTAAAAAAAAATATTTTTTATTTTTTATGTACTTACACAAACTTAATTGGTACAGTGTAACATGCCCAAAGAGACGCTTAAAAATCTGCATATGGAATGTTAAGAGTTTAACAGGGAACAGAGTGGGAAGCTGACCTAATGCACATTCTCGACATGGAGTCCCTACTCAACCACATATAAAATTCACAAATGAGGTTAAGTGGATATGTGCTAAGAATTCAAGAGGAACGAATACCACGAAGAATCCTCTTGGCAATCCGGAAAGGAAAACGGCCGGTGGGTTGCCCCAAATCAATCTGGGAGAAGCAACAAAAAATGTGTATGAAAACAGAATGGGTCTAGACAGGTTGACTCATGCGAAAGCAGCGCAAGACAGGGGAGTATGGATTCACCTTATCGAGTCCAACCGTACTAGGATTAGGGGTTGTTGATTATTTAAACTTACCTAGATAATAAACATTGTTAGTTTTTACTCCCTTTCTTTTAACTCGTAGCGTCTGCTTGTCGCTTGTTTGCCGAAAAAACTTTGGATCAATTTTTAACCCTTTTCCCGTTATCCAATCGAACTGAAACTTTGCAGGCAGACTCGTGGTGACGTTAAAAATGATCTAACAAATTTTCGTTTATTTTTTTTAATAATAATAGTACAATTTTGGATTTTTCGAAATTTTAACGGTTTTTATTACTCCCTTCCGTAGCTTGGCCTGACTCGAGCCCGACGCGTGGAGTAGGGGTGAAACCTGTTTCAACTGGTAAATGAGAAAGGGAATATAATAAAAACTTGGTTTTTATTGGTTAGTTTTTTTAATCATTAACTAATGCAATAAGATGTGGATATTGTGTTTTTAGTCAATTTAAGTACTGATCAAAGTTAACAATAAATTAATGTTTTATAAAATTATTTTTCTTGTATACAAAGAGATATTTTATGATAAATATTTTTTGTTATAAAAAAAAAATTATATTACCAATAAAATAATGCGTTGTTATAAAATCCATCGTCATAAAAAAAAAATTCTAAGAAGGCCATCTTAGAAAATACTTCCGGGTAACTTCATTCCTTATACTTCCGGGTAAAAACATTCCAACACGTGTATTCTACCAAAAGTTATTTATATGTGATACAATTTAATGAAATTTTCTCGAGCTGTATACATTCAAAGACAAGATTTTTTCATTTCATTTTTCATCAAAAATTTTGATTTTAATTTAATTTTATGTTTAAATACATAATAAAGCAAAAATATTGTTTGAAAAGATGTTTCGTTAACAATAAATAAATTACTCATACATATAATTTATGTATTTTATATAAATATTATCGTCACGGGCGAGGTAATAGCAAATTGAAAAAATTCATCATCGATTTACACAATTGTGTTTGATTATTTTATAAATCCGTACAAAATATACATTTTTATCATCATATAAATATCATCATAGATATCAAATAAATAATTCGTGACTGCTGTTGAAAGTATATTATCAAAGTAATATTAACAATAAAAAAATTGTAGACGCTTGTACTCATGTACGAGCGTAGAAGTTATACTTCTTTGGTGTGATTGTGATATAATTGATATTTACATATTGGTTTAAAATATATATTAATACGACTAATAAAATTCAAAAACATTTTACCATATTTCATAAAAATCATCCCTTTGGTCGCCGATATTTTTTGGTCGAAGAACTTTTTTCTCTTACTTCTGTTACATTTTTGGAAAAAATAATATCGAAAAATATCCATATATTTTTATCGATATATATCGATTATTTTCGATACTTTTTTAAAATATCAATTCGATATATATATATTTTTTTCATTTATTTAAAAGAAATAATGGGAATATCCCTGGGTAGGACTAACTTACAACATTTGAAAAATTGATAAAAAGATCCACACAGCCAGCAATGAAACTCAAGTAAATTGTTTGATTTTTGAACCGTTTACCAGTTCATTTGCATATTTTTGGTACTTATCTAAACAAAAATGAATAAAAAATAATGAAGGTACTTCCATATTATGATCCGCATAATATCTGTAAAAGTGATTTTCCTAAAATCATACTGACTGTAAAAATCCCAAGTAAATAGTTAAAAATGGTTATCGCCGAACCGTTCAGTTGGACTTTTGCAAGGTAAAAAAAATATATTGAGAAAAATAAATATGGGGATCTCTTATCAATCAGAACCCGCGTGAGACTGCATTCAACAAAGTTGTAAATAAAAAAAAATTGAAAAATATGACTGTTCACTTGGATTTTATTTTCGACTTGGGAGATAAAAAGTAACCCATAAACACCAAGTTTTTATTATACTCCCTTTCTTTGTAAAATATAACAACAATTAAAGACGAATTAAAACATATAACATAACACTATACTTACAGTAATTTATTATATTTCTAAAATTTCAGATGTTTTGAGCTTTAATAAGACACTTCATGCTTTGAAGATTAAATTCTAATGACATTTGTCAGTCAATTTAGATTTTCGACATTCGTAGTGAAGTACCTATTATGTATACGGACGGAGTAATTCAAATTTAGAAAATATTCCGCGACGTTATTGGGCCGCCGTTGCTAATCAAACTTTTCTAATGATTCCAATTTGAAAAAAACAATAATATTTTTAAAAATTCGAAATTATACGATAATTATTCATTTTTTTTAACGAAAATTTGATAGATCTTCTTGATCGTCGCCACGAGTCTACTTGCCAAGTTTCAGCTCGATTGGATCACGGGAAAAGGGTCAAAAATCGATCCAAAGTTTTTTTTGACGGCAAGCCGGCAAGCAAGCAAGCAGACGCCACGAGTTAATATAAAGGGAGTAAAAATAGGGGCTATCTATAAACTACCTTTTATGGGTAGCCATTTATATGGGGACAAAATGTTATCGGAAGTCTTTTTTTACAACCTTACAACCTATCGTATGGTTGACTTAAGTGATTACTTTACACAATACACCTGAAACATCTATGATATATCTTGATTTACGATGTTCCCTCTGGAATAAAATACAGGATTGTGTTCTTGAAAAACTTTGACATACACAAAATATTCTATACGTTACTAATTCAATCCAGTCTCGTTTCCTCGCCTGACAATCTAAGCATTTTAGTTTCTTTCATTATAAAACATAATTTAACTCATGTAAATATAATAAAATTGATGGTTTCCATCCATTTTTATGTTCATAATGAAATCATTTAAATATTGTGCCATACAGCATTAGCAACTGGCGAAAGTCGATCACTATCTCATTGTAGTCACCAGGGTTACGTTTACGCTGTGCAGCCATATGGTAAAAAGCAATATTTATAGAACAAAGCAATTTTTACTTCTGCGAAACAAATTTAAATAACAAGTTTTGCTATATTTTACATTCATATGTCTATCTAGGTCCATTCGCAGATAATTCAACGCTTTCATGTTTATGTATTAACTAGCAGGGTCACTTTTAGTGTTTTTAAAAAAAATCGCTTCTTTATGCGTATTATTTTCTTTAATGGTACTTTATATTGTATAAGAATTAAAATAATTTTAAAAATCACATGTCTTACGCAGTGCGGTGTTCTAAAAACATGTCTTCGCTTTGTTATACATAAATCTGAATATTATAAAAAACCTATACCTGCGACCCGCATTGGGCCATTGGGCGCATATCCCTTACACTTATTTTCGTAGAACATAGTTCAACGAACTTTTTCAAGTGGATCCCCTAGATCCCAACCCTCCCGGTTCATTGACCGAGGATAGGGCACAAATCCCTTTATGTCCTTTGTTTGAAAGATTGGTATAAAAGCAATGAAGCCAGTGGAAGAGGATCGTTATCATTTTTAATCCTGTATCGTTCACCTCACTCTGTATTTATTTAAACTGTAAATAAACATTATATTCAGTTCATTGTTTTCATTTAGTGAAATTAACATTTAAATTGAGTTTTGCGTCCTCCTGACGTAGATACAGTGGTATCAAACCTGGTAGACGTAGAGTTACTCCAAGTGGTCAATACAAAGTGGTAGTATTTTATTACATAACTTGTTTTCTGCCTTTCACTCAGTAACATGAAAAATTTCCCAATTATACTATACATATTTCATAAAAATAATATAAGTATTCATATATTCAAGAACAGGAATAAGCTTACAAAGATATATATATTTTTTAATTAAATAAATAAAACTAAACTTAAACACCACTTATATTTATTTTCAAATCCACACAGGTTTCGCTACAACCGTAGCTTCTTCAGGGAGAATCTTAACTTAAGAGAATCTTAATCAGTTAAGATTCTCCCTGAAGACACTACGGTCGTAGCGAAACCTGGTTGGATTTGAAAATAAATAAGTATAAGTGGTATTTAATTAATTTAGTTTTATTTGTTTAATTATAATGTCTCACCATCAAGTGTTTGCTTCTTTCGAAAATTATAATTTTTTTAATAAACGTCTGTTTTTAATTCAGTGTAGTCTAAAAAAATTATGATAAAATTTGTGCCGCGTTTCCCCGGCATAATTTTTTTTTATTTTAACCAAAAGAGATATTTTTTCCGTTTACATTTCTTATACGATTGAATATTTTCACAATAATAAATAAATCACACTCAGGGTAAAATGTGATATATTAGCATAAAAGATTACTGATATTTTATTTATTTAAAAAAAAAAACCGCTTTTTACACTGTGCACATCGAATGACGGATTTTTAAAAATGCTAGTTACATATTTAGAGAATGCAGAAACAGGCAGTTGTTGTGAAAGAAATTATGCTCTTTTTAGTGAGCTTACTGACTCACCAAAAATAGTTTTGCTCTTTTTTTAGTCGGGGCTTGGAATTACTCAAAAACTCGTCGACTATTGTGAAAAGAGAAATTTTTCGAAGTATGAAAAAATGTCACAACACAAAGAAGAAAACTGCAATACCAGGCGTGTCAAGGGAGGAAATAAGCACAGAAGCCTGCGTCATATCACTCATGGAAAATATGTTGGGGGAAAAATTTCCTGACTGAAAAGTTTAAGCCTTTGCGTACTGAACTTTTAGAAACATTTATTTAGGAAAGAAATCACGTTTTAAATCGATATACTCTCATGAAATAAAGAGAACTACAGATAATCCAAATATATCGAACATTCTATATAGAAAAATTCAAAAATAAATAAATATCAAATTTTAGCCAACAACCAGTTTGGATTTAGAAAAAATCGGGGTACACAAGAAGCAATACAGGAAGTTATTGGTTATATTTCAGACAAACTTGACAATAATAAAAAATGTATAGCAAAAGCACTAGACTTGAAGAAAGCTTTTGACACAGTTTCACATGAAAAAATGCTTCACAAACTAAAACAGACTGGACTTTCGGAAGCAAGTTACAACTGGTTCAAAACTTACCTTACAGACAGAACGCAATTTACAGAACTTGACAAAACTAAAAGTGACGAACATTACATCAAATACGGAGTCCCTCAAGGAAGTACACTAGGACCTGTTTTATTCCTCCTATACATAAACGATTTATGCAAGCTAACAACGGGGGGGGGGGGGAAGTAGTTACTTTTGCAGACGATACAATGCTCCTGTTTCACGCTTCAACATGGGATCCCTTTTTCAAAGCAGCTGAACTGGGTTGTAACATAGTAAAACACTGGCTGGAAAATAATTTGCTAATCTCAAAAAAACTAAGTATTTGACATTCAGCATAGATAAAAGAGGGCAGCCATCTAGCGATTTAAAATTGACTATGCATGATTGCCAACACCAAAACTGTGATTGCACCCCCTTGGAAAATGCAGATAGTGTGAAATACTTGGGAATCATAATAGACAGGCACCTAAACTGGAAACTTCACATTGAACTATATCGGGAAAACTTTTAAAACTCCTTTATCTTTTTAAATCCATACGTAATATTTTTAATAAACAGCAACTCAAAACTATCTATTATGCTCTTGCCCAGTCATTTTTGAACTATGCGATTCCAAGTTGGGGAGGTACTTACAAAACCACATTAAAACCAGCTATAACGGCACAAAAAACCTTGCTCCGAGTCATTAATAAGAAACCATTTACATACCAATCAGACAGACTATTCAGAGAATTTAATGTACTGGACGTTAGACAGCTGTTCGTTAAGTCTACCCTCATCTTCAACATCAAAAACACAAACCACCTAACAGCAACCAGTAACTCGCATTCACATAATACTAGACAAGCATTACGAAACCTTGACGAAATACCAAAAACTAAGACAACACGTGGACAGAAAAATTACTCATACATAGGGCCTAAAATATTTAACATATTTAAAACAGACTTCCCGGAAATCAGAATATACTCAATTAATAAAATAAAAGCTTTGGCAAACAACTGGTTTACCTCCAAAGGTAGAACAGCAACTGAAAATTTACTTACTGTAATTGCATAATAATGTCTTCAAATAAAAATATATACCTATATAAATAAATTAATTAATTAAGGAAAATAAAAAATAATTTTAAACAAAAATTTAACCGTTTTTACATTTGTTATGTACCGACTTCTCACGGCTCTGCAAACTCTCACGATCAGAGAAAGAATCTATCAATCAATATAGATTAGATCCTAGATAGCAATATTTGTCACATAAATGCGTGGGAATGGTCTTTTTACCTGTTTCCCTATACCCCAAAGATTTAACGGGGGTATGTTTTCATGTTTCGCAACACCACCCTTTTGTGAACGTCACGTATTGAAACCACAGCGGACACTTTGATTTAATTTATTATCTGGGAAGATAGATTTTGGAACTTCTCACCCACACGCGTCGCGTGAACGCCCATATAAGCAATACTGGGGCCATACCAAGATCAGATTGTATTCGACATTTAAACGAGAAAGACCTAAAAGTCTGCTTGATTTCAATACGTCTCCGTGAATCTGTTATTTTGTTCACTTGCAATTTACTTTAAATAAAAGTAATTTCATCGAACTACCGAGTCTTCATTTGTGCTATATTTTTCCTTGATTGGCACTTAACAAATTTGGTGGCAGCGCGTGTGATAAACTTCGACAACGTCAAGATATAAAGGACTCATCGACATTCAAGATTTTTGATTGGCATCTGACTTGCAATCAAATTAGTTGAAGACTGAAGAAAATCCACATCAAGACGGTCCACTCTCGTGGTTTAAACTGAAGGAAGAACTCACTACCCGGACCAAAGTTCAATAAGGAGACGTCCTGAAGGAACCGGAAGTCCAACGAAGTCCAGCCAAGGAGATCAGCCAGCATCCAGGTGAAGCAGCGACAGCGAACGCGGAGGAGAAGTCCCGGTAGCAGTCAGCGACACCGTTTGCAGCGAGGATAGACGAGTGGCGAATAAAGCAGCCAGCGACCTACGGCGGCGATCAACCTCATCGATCACAAGTCTAGTTGCGGTTAGCGGTCACCAGGAAGCTATCAAGAATGAAGACGACTTACTTGTAAGTGCATTATAAATGATTCACGTATATTTTAATTTATGTATTTCATATCATATCATATTTTGTTTCTCTCATTTTTTTTAAAATATTTGTATTGTGTACTATTCTAATCCCATGTCTGAACCTCTTGTTCCAAATTTATTGTATTGATTTAATTATATTGTTCATTCGCAAAATGGAAACCGATAACGGTCCCCATTCTCTCTCAGGTAGCGATGTAGAGACCTCCTACCACTTTCAACCATTTTTCATGTCAAAATTTTGTCAAAGAGCGATAAACAAACTCGCGCACATAAATTTTAACTGTAGAAAACTAATGTATAAAACAAAATTTTATTCAAAATATAATAATCACAAATTAAAAATTTGTTTAGACTCTAAAAAATCAACATACTTTAAAATTAATTTCTCAAAAAAATTAAATCTAGCAAATTTTTTCAAAAGATTAATTCAACTAAATTGTTATGAAAGATTTTATCTACAATCTCTTTAATCAAACGACAAATCCACGAATTGGGAACAATTACATGAAACAAAATCTTGACTTTATTTTAAAATATTTATAGTTCAATATATTTATCATGATCAATATAATATTTATATTATAAAAAAAATATTATTACTATATAATCCTAAATAACATTATTTTATATTATTATCATTGCTATTATTTGTTGCAATTTAAATTTCAAAGAGTACCAAGAAAAATCTTGGACCTTTATCTAAAATCCAAAAAAGGGATTCTTCGGCTCTCGAGGGAATTCTTGCCGGTCCCCGAGAAGTCAATGTTTCATGAATTATAATATTCATGTATAATAATGATAGCACCGTGTCTAGCGTATTATCGGCATAAAGCCCGAATAAAAATAAAAAAGTTTTTTCCTAGACACCAGAGTGTTAACGATATATCCTTATTGAAAAATCCAATAATATAGCACTGTGTTTAGCGACAACGGTAAACAGTCCGAAACATATTCTTAGGAAATTCCTAAACACAGGAGCATATAAAAATTTGACAAAGTGTCAAATTCAAATGTAGCACTGTGTCTATCTACATCGGTACAAAGTCCGAATCAAATTTCTATTTATTTATAGACACAGCAGCACTACATGTTATTTGGAGAATCACAATAAAGTCCGAACCTAAATTTTAATTACTCCTACATAAAGGAACGGATATATCCACGTTCAGAATCTTTACTAAATTAATACTTCTGAACCTAATAACGAAGGCATGCGCTTGATGCTCACACCTTTCAAGGAGTTCATCCGTGTATGTCCCTAGTTACTGTCTCGAATTAAATTTAAATAAATTTAATAACGAATGGCTTGTGCCTGTGTTCACACCTTTCAAGGAGTTCATCCGTACAGGTCCCTAGTTTCCCTCTCTCGAGACTCCAAGACAAATCATGTCTTAAAAAAAAAAAAAAAAAAGAAGCTATCTACCGAACGCCTAGTAGAAAGCCAAAATCCGGCACTAAATCTATTATCATTATCTATTTATTAATATGATATACATAAATATGTACTTAATAATATGTAATTATATTTTATGCATTTGTCTAGAAATAAAACTCTAGATTTATGTCATCAAAATTCGAACAAACAAATCGAAGTCTTCGAAACGCATATGTTTATATAAATATTTCTATATATACTTTGTGAAACATACTTATATGTAGTTAAAATTACTTTACACCTTTGAGACTATAATCTCTTCTAATACTAAATATAAAATACATGTGTCTACAATAACAATCTGTACAAAAACTTACCTGAGACACATCATCTCTAATCAAGAAAAAGCAAAAAAATGTACACGTTACTTACTATTCAATTCTTAAGTCACCTTGCGATATGAAAGCATTTTGGAACTTAGAATTTTATCCAAAAATTATAAATAACTTTTTAAAACTCCCCCAACCTTTAACAAAACAATGAAAGAAATGTAGTCTTCAGTTGTTCTGAAGGACAACAATGACACTCAAGTACCAAAGAAAAGAGATTGACGGAACCTATTATCCACCGTCATAATTTAAAAAAAGGTTTCAATCTAACAACGGAAACCTCGATACCCCTAACGGTGCTGTCCTTTTGCAAGATCAAATACCTGCCTACAGCATATGCTTTGCAAACATTTAATGAAGAAAAAAATGAAACAATGCTTTCATCGATATGAAACTCTTTAGGTTGTCCATATCCAAACGTTTTCAATGATATCTTTATGGAACTAAATTTAAATGTATCACTTTTCACAGACCCTTGGTCGGATTATAATTTCTAAATCATTAAAAATTTTAATTGATTGAAGCAGTATTGTTAAAATTATATATTTATGAGGCGAAGAAGCTTTATTGCGACGCCGATGTTCAACTTATAATAATTCTCTACATTTATAACCTACTCTTGCATCGAATCTTAGTATTAATACTTAATAAATTTTATAATTTTATAAAATTGGTCTACAATAAAAGGCATTTTGACATTTCAATATTTCAGAAATCTAAAAAATCCATTAATCACTAAAAATAATTTATAACATAAGTAATCTGAACCCAAGTAACGTTTAGCGAAAGAGATCAGAAAACTCATTTGTAATATCTAATTTGAAAATCGAATTAATTTAATGTTTTAACTTCCAATATTAATAATTAGATATATATCCATCATGTAATTATTAAGATATATTTTCGGGATGTCTCATCCCATATAAATTATTTATTTGTAAAAAAATCTTCAATAAACATTTTGTTTGAATCATGTTACGCACACAGCCAGTCTAGAATTTGCCTGCGATTTAGATGATCAACTGTTACTGATCTTAAAAAAAAAAAAAAATCACAATTTTTAGAAATAAAAATATTTTTTTCGTAATTATTCTATACTTTATAATGCGCGACTAGCTATGAGATAATAAATCCTGATGGATTCTATACCAAATTTACCTGTCTCAAATCAAAACCTTTGAAAATATTAAAATGAAAATAATAATTAAAAAAAAAAACATATATTTGATTTATGAATATTCTTTTGAAAGTAAAAGTATATTGATATATTTTGCAATTAACGATTAAGTACACTTATTTTATTTTTCCTCGTATTCTAATATCCTATTCTATATCGCATTCTAAGATCCACTGCGTGTGGAGAGTACTTTTCTATGAATGTAGAAGTTAAAACTTTCCAAAAAATAATTAATTAAATTAAATCATTCAATTTGTTTAATTCATATACAGTTAAACTTACAAATTTACAGTTACCTAAACTTTAAAATTTCAATATATGCATTAAGAAAATATTATTCGTATAACCAGTCTATATAAATAAGGCTATTTTTAAATGACGATAATCGAAATAATGTTAATTCAATTATCGATTTTTTTACCTGAATGAATTGTGTTTTTATAAATTCAATTTTACACAGTAATTCTACAGAGTTACCAAGTCGATAAAACATAACTTCAGCATAAATTCTGGTTTGAATTTATATAAATCTGAATATGTTATCTTGGAATTATATTAAACGAAAGGAAGAATATAACAATAATTTAAATAAACAATTTATGTAATCGAAGGACGAATTCACTTCTAGTTTACCCTTCGGAGTTTTTTCATAATACATATGTACTGAGTTCTACTTTTCAAAGTTCTACTTTTATTCTTATTATCTAAAATTATTACCTGTATCTAAAATATTTCTAGAAATGTTGAACCTCTGAAATTAAATATTTAATTAATAAATCTAGCTAACTAATTAACTACAAGAAAAAACCTTATGAAAATGAAAAGTTATGAAATCTTTGCAAATTTAACATTTCATTTATTATAAAAATGTCTATTTTTAATTTTAAATATAAATTCAATATTTTTCTTAAATTGTCAGCCATGTTGATTATAAAATCACCTTATTAAATCTTGTATTACCTCATATTTCTATTGAAAAAATCTACCCACATGTCTTGGAAATGCCATAGAATACTGATTATTGATTAATAAATATTAATCTTCCTTGTTATAAAATAAATGACTTATAATTGCTGTATCTCTAAATTAGTAAATAAACTTTTAAGTTAAGTTTTATTATTTATAATAAAATATATTTTGTAGTGTGTTTTTATATAAACAACAAATACATAAATACTTGTTCCAATTTGAAATCAACTATTTATGCACATAATCAATGATGACTTGAATTCTAGAAAAATCTAGGTGCTACAAATTATGTTATGTAAAAATATTAACATTTTATTTGTAACTTCTGTGCATTCTATTTGCGAAAAAGAAATGATGAATCCACTATTTAAAAGGATTTCATCCCTTTGCAACATTAGAATCTCTAATTACACTTATAATATATACCAAAAGTTAGAAAATACGAACACTTGTATAAAATCTTATCAAAATAGGAAATTGAAATTTACGACGCTCGTAGAGAGAGCATCATCTTGAGTATCACTGGGATAATCACAATCAATAGTGATTGATATAAACTTTAAACGTATATATCCCACCTAGTTGCTACTAGATCTGACTCTAGCACTATTAAACATATTTTTATATTATTTATATATTGAATGATGATTGCTGTTTTAAGAAATTTAATATTACAATGTACACTATTTTTACACTTGTCTAACACTAATCTCGATGTGTTACATCATTCATCGGAAAGACTCTGAAAAATAGAAGAAAATATCAAAAATGTTATGAATCATCCCTATGTTAAGAAAACTTATGACTTATTTTATTATGTTGGAATGATGTTTGCGATAGTTATTGGATTGTTTATCTTATTCAAACTATTGAAATGTTGTATAATGAATTGTTTGCCCTCTAAATTTAAAAACTATGTTACTCCTAATGAACCTGATCAACGTGCAAATTATCAGAATCCTTCTATCTCATTTAATCCTGTTATGAATATGATCAGTTGTTGTACTAAGCGCAAGCAACGCGATACAGAACCTGATGAGATGATAGAACTACCTAATCTAGAAACTAGAGACGATCAGTCAAATCCGTCTCCTAAAAGGACTCCTTCAGCATCTGTAAGGAGAAGTGCTAGACTGAATACTATTAATTGTAATTGAATTTGATGACTATCTTTGTAATCACAAACTTCTATTTTTTGTAACCCTATTTGAATATGTATTTTTAAAATTGATGAGTTTCTATTTCAATATGTACTTGTTATGATAAATTTTTATTGCTTTACTTTTAAGAATTCTTATTTCCATTAATGTAAACACAGTTATAATGACTGCTTGCAATAATGTAATTACATAATTTTAATTGAATATTGTTAATATGTTTTCTCCAACATCTAGTTTATATATTTTTACTTTTGAAAACTTTCTTGTCTTAATCTATATTAAGGAACTATTGTACAATCTTATTTTGATATCATAAATGACTGACATACCTATATTTGCATTAGCTATGTATGTAATAACGTTAAGCGATTATTTACACTTTCACTGGAATCTTCCATCTCTTAAACTTTTGATCACTGATATATTTGTGAGCTTGTAATGCTTTGTCACTTCTTTAATGTTACTTATTTTGTTTGAAATTATAAATGTTTGTATTGTATAATTTCAAATTTCGCAACAGGGGTGTTATGTACCGACTTCTCACGGCTCTGCAAACTCTCACGATCAGAGAAAGAATCTATCAATCAATATAGATTAGATCCTAGATAGCAATATTTGTCACATAAATGCGTGGGAATGGTCTTTTTACCTGTTTCCCTATACCCCAAAGATTTAACGGGGGTATGTTTTCATGTTTCGCAACACCACCCTTTTGTGAACGTCACGTATTGAAACCACAGCGGACACTTTGATTTAATTTATTATCTGGGAAGATAGATTTTGGAACTTCTCACCCACACGCGTCGCGTGAACGCCCATATAAGCAATACTGGGGCCATACCAAGATCAGATTGTATTCGACATTTAAACGAGAAAGACCTAAAAGTCTGCTTGATTTCAATACGTCTCCGTGAATCTGTTATTTTGTTCACTTGCAATTTACTTTAAATAAAAGTAATTTCATCGAACTACCGAGTCTTCATTTGTGCTATATTTTTCCTTGATTGGCACTTAACACATTAAACAATTATTCTACACATATTTACACTTGGACTTGTGACTCACTCAACTTTCACTAACATTCCACTTGATACTCTGTAGATACATAATTACTACCTTATGATAATAAATACTATTGACGAACTCGAAAAGTATTATAATTGTGTTCTGTAACGCCACTCCGGGACAGGCGTAGCCTAGTAGAGTGGCATAATCCACAAATTAAACAAAACAAAAAAAATGTGTAACTTATCTTATGTTTTATTGTTAAATCAGTATTAAGTATCTTTATTTGTAAACAAGGATTTTTTTTTAAATAAATAAAAATAAATATAAATAAATTGAAAACAAAATACACACATATATATATATGAGGCAAAGTTTTCCAAAATTAAAACTTCTAACTAAAAAGTCTTCCATGCAAATGGGAAACATTAACTGACCCTGATTGTGACAATGCCATCCGAATGAAGCACAAAGTTTTTTTATTGTTTTTTTTGTTATGCTACATATAATTAAAAAAACAACTGCAGAAAATTATGCATCTACCTAAAATATTGATTAATTTCAGATGATTCAAGATTTACGTGGTGCGATTGAAATATTATACCTAGTGAAAGGTTTTTCAGCTAAACGCATGTCAACGGTTTTAAGGTTGAAGATGGAAAAAAAAATCGGGGTCAGTTCCAAACCAGTGTTGGCCAGTTTTTCATTGCCGCTTCATTGATTCTGGGTCTTGAGAACCTCGACAGTATGTAAAGGGTTATTTCACACCGCAGCATTCCATGTGAAGTTCGCCAGGGGTTTACCAACTTTCGTTAAAAGATAACACGTAGATGTCACCATTGGAATAAGCTATATATATATTATATATAATATATTATATATATATATATCTATGCTCTAGTTCTAACTAATTTGGGGGTAACCCGCGTCAACTGGTCGTCAGGACCAGTCGTCTGCCGACGTTTCGAACAGATCTCACTGTTCATCTTCAGGGCGCCTTGTCGATGAGCTGCTTCTCCAAAAAGCGTACAACCGTTTGGGTCCGGAGCTCACCGTCATTTAGAATCTACAGAGAGGCAATTGAAATAAATAAAAGAAATAATAATATAATGAACAACAGAGACGATAGCATTCGACTTCCGACCGCATGGAGTAACATTCTTAATAATAATAATCAAATTTCTAATACAAATAATATTAATAATAATAAACCAGAAATCACGATGAAAACACCGAAGCAATTAGAAAATCCAACCTTCTCAATATTGTATAATGACGATAATAAAGTAAATATACGGATTACTAGAAGCCGAGCAAAACACATTAACGGCGTCGCTGGAGAAACCCACTCCTCCACAAACACCTGACGCAGAATTTTTCAAACTTTCACTTGACGGTGAGCTCCGGACCCAAACGGTTGTACGCTTTTTGGAGAAGCAGCTCATCGACAAGGCGCCCTGAAGATGAACAGTGAGATCTGTTCGAAACGTCGGCAGACGACTGGTCCTGACGACCAGAATTTGATGCGGGTTACCCCCAAAGTAGTTAGAACTAACATATATTGTACCCGTGAAAGCCTTAGATTTAACATATATATATATATATATATATATATCACTCCAATTTATGAATTATTTAGAGTTGGTTGGATCGAATCAACAATCTCTCAGTAAGAAGTCGAATATTGAATAGGTAAAAAATCGTCAGAAAAATCAAATAAAAATATGATCTATTATGTAAAGTAGTTTACGATGTCTGTTAAAATTAATTCTTACAAAATATGTTTATTTACGAAAGAAACATAAAAGGTACCTACAAAAGACAAATAAATTTCTAATACAAAAAATGTGTTGTTTTAAACGAAAACATAATTTCTTTTCATTTTTATAACTGTCAGGGAATTCTAGAAACGGTAATAACTGTACTATGTAACGTTAATAGGGAATTTTACGGCTCAGTCCCCACTTGGGACAACACGATCGTATGATTTAGACTAGTCTACAACGTTTAGAAACGCCTGAAACAACCGAGATACGAAGCAGCCCTTCTTCTAAATACTAGAATAATCTAGAAAGTACGAGAATACCAGCATTCGGGTATAAATACGGAACTCCGCCGCGTCGCGAGCTGACTTGTCGTGTTTGACATTCGTTCAGTGTGAATAAAATAATTTATTTAATAAAACAGCTACAATTTTTTGACAAAACACTGGTCAATAAAAAAAATAAAAAAATTCGTACTACGTTGCTTTTATCAATTCATTGAAAATGTCAATTACTTCAATTTCTATGATTTATTTTTAAATTGCTGTTGGCTTAGGCCTAGGCAAAGCAATTAATTCCATCACATTTATCTACCGTGTCCTAATGAATCAACTGTTCTTCCCGTAGACTGATGGAACTAAATCCCTGACCCAGGTATTTAACACTGCTGGAAGTAAGAAAATTTCCAGCATCGACATCTAATGCTCGCCATTCAGTCAGCCCGCTATAGTCATGAATGCAATATAATCATTTTCACTGAGGTTCTGCACGAAGCTTAAATTTTTCAGTATTCTGATAGAAAGACATAGATTCAATCTTGGTATTAACGAGCACGAAGGGATCGACTATATTTATTCGTTATAGTATACGTTATACTAAACACATTTAATTATTGTACTCGTTATATCTGAGTTTAGTTTGGATTGTTCTAGAAAAATACACCTATGAATTAAAAATATAAATAAATTTTAAACAATATTTTTAAATGAATGTTCTGAGAATATGATTGCTGGATTTGTCCATTGTGAGATTATTATTTAATTAAGGTAAATTGTAGATATATATTAATGTGTGAATGTTCTTACGATGGAATTGGTGAACTTTACGGTGTGTATGGTAATTACGTAAGCCAGCTAGTGCAGGTTGTAAGCCTTGGGCCATCGTATAAAAGACTTCCAAAAATATTTAAATTATGTTTCTCATATAAATAGCTTTGTCTCGATGAGGCTCTCCGTAATTTATCTAAATTAAATAAACTTTAATTTGATATCTTTCTATACAAAAATATGATAAAAAATTCAAAATAATCTATGAGAAAAAATAATGAATTTTGCTTGCATTGCAAGACAATCATCTTGAAGTCATGGCAGTTGTATGGGTATACATCATGAAGGTTTTGTACTAGAAATACCAGCTGATGGAACACTTATTTCTAAAAGACTTTCTACTGTGATTCTAATTTTTTATTTTTTTATTTATTTAAAAAAATCCTTGTTTACAAATAAAGATACTTAATACTAATTTAACAATAAAACATAAGATAAATTACACATTTTTTTTGTTTTGTTTATTCGTATTTTATTTTATTTATTCGAAAGACTAATAGTTAATAATAATAAAATAAATGGTATAAACATAAAATCCAATTAGAGATTTTCACTGACAGTAATAACATATTATACTTGTATGATAAAACTCAATGTCTGTCTGTCTGTTCTCTATAGATATCCACACCGTTTTTCCGATTCGATTCAAATTTTGAATACTTATGCTTTGGGACCCGGCGGGTAACATAGGCAATATTTCCCCCCTATTCTCATACCCCTTTCCCTCCTCTGATATATTTTCGATACAAATCTGTACCGTTTGACCGATCGGACTCAAAATTTAGAAACATATTCTTAAGGACTCGGCGGGTAATAAATGCGATATTTCCTCTTTATTCTTTTAACCCTTCTTCTTCGCTGATATATTTTCGATGCAAATCTGTATCGTTTGACCGATCGGACTCAAAATTCGGAAATTTATTCTTTAGAACTCGGCGGGTAACATAACCTCCCCTTTTACCTTTTCCCCTTCCCCTGATATATTTTCGATGCAAATCTATACCGTTCGAATCAAACCTTTGTTTCTCCCCACAAATTTATTTTCAACTTACTCCTTAACTCGTGCAACGCCGGGTACGAACTGCTAGTACATTATAGTTTGATATATCAATATAACTAGATATATATAATTGATGAAAAACTAATTATATGTTATATTTGAAGCCTAGAAAGCAAACACCGCATATCAGTAAAGTCTTTTTGAAATAAATATTAATTATACATTTTGGTAATTTAATTGTAAGTTTGCCATAAATATGAATTTTGCCTATAGTTTGTAGAAAGAAGGGGAGCAAAGGAAAGATGATTATTTTTTAGAACTTTAGGAGGAGCATTAATGGTGAGCTTGGATAATACATAATATGAAATTCTAGTATTTTCTATTAATTAATGGATGTTGAGCTGCATCTGAACATTGGAGTAACACCAGTCAAAGCTTTTAAAGGAGTTGGGAAGCCTCCTGGTATTTCAAATGAGCGGGTACAAAGCCCTTAGGTAATAGAACTACCGCGGAACATGATTAGATCGATCAATTTGAAATGCAATTGACACTTCGACGTGGGGTAGGCCTGCTTAAATGCCAGAGCACCTCCTTTTTTTCTTTTCTTCAATCGAAGAATCTTTTTTCAATTGAATTTTAATATTAATCCCAACCCGCTCTTTTCTTTGGCATTAGTATAATTTGATAATTTTTGCTAGATTGTGTTTAAAAATCTTTTTTTTTTGGGAATGTATACGGCTTTAATTAAATTGCGATTGCGAGGAGACGTACGGTAAAGTAGATTTTTTGAGACAATAAGGCGTGGCACAAACGGTCTTAGAGTAAAAATTGTCAACCTTACGACAAATGAGTGGAACCGATATGGGAACATTCACTCATAAAACGGTTCTGGGTAAAGGATGGTATGCATTCTCTGTTTGGTAGTAGGTAGTAATTTATTGTTTTACTTATATTTTTTGTTAGTTTTAGGTTACTAATGCTAAATTTTTTTTGTCAGATCATTTTATAATAATGTTTTACTACTGTATTTTATTATTTTACTATAACATTATTATCTTTCGTTTTCCTTCTAATAAATTTTTCCTTAATCCCATTTGCACCCCAGAGACAGCGAAGTAGTTTTGTGTGGTCACTTCACCGTGCCGCACACGTGCATTGCTCTCGTCTGCAGCGTGACGAGGTTGACCGTTTTAGCATTATAAAATAATGCCCAACTCTAAGGCGAAAGTGCATGGCCTATATGGGAGCTCTTGTAAAACAGCCCTGATTCTATGGTGAATCCCACACCACTGTTTGTTAATAATCTACACCAAACTGCAAACAATAGAGTCGATCTTATGTGTGATGCTTTAAATGCCGCCATTTAATACACTGGCATGATTGCTCGGTTCGTTTAAAAGTTGCACTCTACGCGTTACGGCGTGCCTATTCATTACATCCGTTCATCATTTTGTGATATGCAATAATGCATGACCTCGATTATGCAAATAGTTATTTGGTACAAATAAATTATATTTCATATATGTACCTTCCAATTGAAGATCCGAACGCTGTAACTTATTGAATGCATTAGGATGGAGAAACCCAGATACATAAACATTCGTTTATGTATCTGGGTTCATTCATTTATAAAGATGGAGGATGTGGATGGAATGGGATGGATGAAATTTAGAAAAACATGAATATTGAATGATCCAAAAATACCTACAAAACTAAAAAGAGGGGTAAACCAAACTATTTTTAAACCCGCGATTGTATATGATTCCGAATGCTGGGTTATATACAATTCCTACTCAAGGCAACTTGAAACAGCATAAGTGCGAATGCTTGGATAGTCAGCAGGAGGGTCACTAAAAAAGTTCACGCATTTGTGCATCGCATCACGCAGCCTGGGTGTCATAGACTTAAACAGTATCTGGAAGAATGACAGCTGAGATCGTATGACCACCAGACCACAGTCATCTAGAAGAAGACAAAAGAACATCTTGATGACTCAATACTCTTAAAATCATCCAAAGAAACGTTTTTGATGAAAACGATATCCGAAACCGAATAAAATACAGCCTGAGAACGAGAAGAGCCAACTCCAATAGCTTACCTCGGCAATGATTTGGGACAGTGCCTGGTAGAAGAAAAAATAATATTATTGTAACAATGATTTTTTTTAATTAAGGATAAATCATACAAGTATCACAGAGACAAACCTATTTATATATTAGGTCCTTACATATGAAATTGGCGTTTTGCCGTACTGGCAAATTTGATCTCAAATATCTTCTCTTTGGTTAGGAATTCCAAATCCAAATTTATACAGCTATTTACTCATGTATTTGTGTTTTGAAAATTATAATTCATTTGTTTTTTCCTCAATTGTTTTTTTCTTTGCGTCACTCAGTTTACAAAATGAAAAACTTGAAATATCGCGTTACTTACGAGTACGAGTTCCACCGTGGCACCAGTGCTGCAGAAACGGCTCGAAGGATTAATGATGTGTATGGCGACGGTGCCGCAAAAGAAAACACAGTGCGTTTTTGGTTCCAACGTTTTCGTTCTGGAAATTTCGACCTGCAGAACAAGCCCCGTGGACGGCCGGAGACCAAAGTTGATAATGAAGAATTGAAGGCTATTGTGGAAGCGGATCCATCGCAAACCACATCCGAGTTAGCTGCAGGCTGCGGTGTTAGTGATAAAACTGTTTTAATCCACTTGAAGCAAATTGGTAAGGTGAAAAAGCTTGAAAGGTGGGTACCTCACGAATTGAGTGAAGCAAATCAACAAACGCGCGTTGACTGCTGCGTTGCATTACTCAACCGGCACAATAACGAAGGGATTTTAAATCGAATCATTACCTGTGTTGAAAAGTGGATCCTGTACGATAATCGGAAGCGCTCATCGCAATGGCTGAACCCTGCCGAACCAGCCAACCATGCCCCAAGCGAAAATTGACTCCAAAAAAGTTACTTGTGAGCGTTTGGTGGACTAGTGCTGGTGTCGTTCACTACAGCTTTCTTAAATCTGGCCAGACGATTACGGCAGATGTCTATTGTCAGCAACTGCAAACCATGATGGAAAAGCTAGCTGCTAAACACCGAGGCTGGTTAATCGCTCTAGGCCACTGCTGCTTCATGATAACGCTAGACCACACACTGCACAACAGACGGCTACCAAATTAGAGGAGCTTCAATTGGAATGTCTAAGACATCCACCGTACTCTCTGGACCTTGCCCCAACAGATTACTATTTTTTTCGAAATTTGGATAACTTCTTGCAAAGGAAAAAATTCAACTCCGATGGGGCAGTCCAAACCGCCTTCAAAGATTTTATTGATTCCCGTCCGAATTGTTTTTTTAGTAAAGGGATCGATGAACTACCTATGAGATGGCAAAAGTGCATAGATAGCAATGGTACATACTTTGATCAAATAAATATATTATAATAAAAAAAAATCGGCTTTATGTTCCTCCCATACTAAACGCCAATTTCATATGTAAGGACCTAATATGAGAATAGTGGATGGAAGTGTCTTATACAATGGCTCAAGGTTTGCAATATATATGAGCTACCTTAAATGATTACTCTTCACAATTCAATGTTCACTAATTCCATCGTAAGAACATCCACACATATTAATTTTTTTAATGTTCTATATATGTTTCGAATCAAGAACATTTCATATATTGCACTGGTTTCTGCTAGAGACGTCTGTTGTTATTTTTTCTCATTAAAAAGTTATTATACATAGATTTCTCAACTGATAATAATACCTCTTTATTTTATTTTTTGAAGTGGAGTTTTTTTTAATAAAATTTTTAACACTTATAAGATTATTTTTAGTTTGTTTCAAGTGTGAGAAATCAGAAATTTTATTTTTGTCCCTTATTTTGTTATCCTTTAGTCTAGCTAAATTAACGTCAAAATTACGCAATTTCATATTTAAATGGTTTCGTGAATAAATAAACTGTAAATTGCCTTGAGAGATGATGAAATTCGGGTAGACTTAGAATACTTCAAATTTCAATTCAAAGGAATGCGCAACACGCCAAAGTTAAATGTATCGGTAGATTTATTGCCGTCTGGTTTGTTTAGACGAGTGATGTGAACGCCCGCGTCTGACAATAAGGATCGTAAATACTAACCCCCGTCTAGTACTAAAATGCTTAAACGAGGTGGTCGCCTGTGAATCGTTTTCGAGATATTATTACTTCGACGTTTCAACAATATTTGATTTAACAAAACAGAATGTGGATGGATCGTTAAAAAATTTATGGCCGGACCTGTCTAGTTGACGCAACAAAAAAGGTTTTAGTCGTTTTAAAAACTGTGTAAACTCAAATATAAATTACGAATTATAAAGGCATTGAGTTTGATAAAAAATGTTATCCGAAGAATTTGCTTTTACTGTACCGTGATATAAAAATACTTTTACACAGCCATGCCATTAATGTGAAATAAAGTTAATTGTTTTAGTCAGGTACATACGGGATTTTTGTGGTAGTTTTCATAAAAAATAAGAAATTCACTGTACACGGTGGAAAGGAAAAAATGGCCAAGCGACTATTTGGCCGATATTGAGTTATATATATCACTGGAATTGGAAAAAAAAATTGTGTCGATTGGCCTCACTTACAGGCTTCTATGATGATTTTTGAAGTCGTTTAGGTATTTTGTTGATTATTTACAGTTTTTGGCGACCAAGCGACAAAAATTTTAACGATTTTTTAAAATATTACGTTTGGGACTTTGTGTTTTTTATTTAAAATGTTTTGGTTTTTAGTCTCTTTTCCTGATCTCTCGAAGATAGATTTCTTTTATGACTTCAGCTTATTTACCTCACCTTAAATATTTGCCATTAGAGCATTTAGATATTTTTTATGGGTTCTCATTTAGATACAACAACATGTCGTTTAGTAATTTTTACCCTTAATTTAAAAGAGATAAGATTTGTCGCTTAGGAAAATATGACCTGCAGTTTTCTATATTATTTTTAGCGCTTAGATATTTTGTGCGGTAAGAAATTTTAATTGAAATGGAATTTTGCCCTTCCGCGCGTACCTTACATTGTCGTTTGCCCATGTTGTAAAGTGACCCTGGAATGGCTTTTGGGAAGAAAAAGCAATCAGAGTGTGGCAGTTGTGTCGCTTAGTTAACGCGCGTGTTTCACTATTTGCCGCTTGGATATGTATCTGGTAACTATTTTCTTTTAAAGTGTTATTTAATTTTAGCTGTGTTTTTGTTTTTTAATGAGTAAGAATTATTGTCCGTTTGCCAGCGGCTTCCCATTATTAAACACATTATGATAGGAAATTGTAATTCAAAGATTTCAATTTGGTACCTATGTAAATTCTAGACTTTAAGATATAAGCAGCCAAATGCGCGACGGGCTCATACATTGAATGTTTATTTATTATTATTATTATTAAAGTACTTATTTTATAGTAGGCGTAACCTTCAGAGCGTATTTTTAATATCAGCTGAGAAATCGCACATTAATATCTATACGCAACTAATGGATGGCCCTTGTTGACTATTTGACACCATCGTTTCCTTTATCTTAATGAGTTCTTCCTTTATCGTAATGAGCTGATGTACATATTACTTACTTTTTTTAGGATTAAACGCTGATAAATGAATATACTTCAACTATTCCAGTCGCAAGTACGTCAAATCTGTAAAGTTGAGTGTAATCAAAATTCAGTCAAAAACTAACGTGCCATGCTGTCGATCATTTTAGTTATTTATTTTATTTGTTATTGTTTATTTTGTTATAATTAATTTTTGTTTGGCAAACTAATGTTTGACAATATAAAATGTATAAAATGTAATGTATGTTCTGACTAAGGCAAACTAATGTTTGACAATATAAAATGTATAAAATGTAATGTATGTTCTGACTAAGGCAAACTAATGTTTGGCAATATAAAATGTATAAAATGTAATGTATGTTCTGACTAAGGCAAACTAATGTTTGGCAATATAAAATGTAATGTATGTTCTGACTAAGGCAAACTAATGTTTGGCAATATAAAATGTAATGTATGTTCTGAGAGGACCATTGGCCCTGAAACATGTTGATGTTTTCAGTTAGTAGTGAAAATAAGGTAGATACATTTTTGTTAATTACATTTATAATGTCACTATAAAATCATTGTGCCTTTTTTGAAAAAGCGATTTCATTTTATTTTTCTTCTAAATGTTGCCTTATTCAAGCATACAATATTGCTCTCTAGGGACTCTTTATTTTTCTTTTTAATTTTGTCGTTTGTTTTAATGTTCTAACTATTTTCAAAATGTGTTTGTGTACCTTACAATTATATTTTGTAATTTGGATGTATATATTAATTATTTAATTAAAAATAAAATAAAATAAAGACAAGATATACCTACTTAATTCAATTAAATATTAAATTTACCATTTTCATCGTAGTATAAAAAATGCATTTTGAGCAAATGTTACTTGCGTCCCACCTATTTGTTAAATTGTTCTAATTACTAATATGAATGGATATTAATAACCAAAAGTCTCTTTTCAATTTGAAATTGCATCTTTTATATATTTTCATTCGTCTAGATACTTAAAATATTTGATATAAATATAGAAGTAATCGACCAAATACGTCTTCTATTAAGTTGCGGCAAATATATCTTTGCAACTTTAAAACATTTTATATAAGATCTTTAATTGCGCATCAAATTCTCAAGAATAAGAT
Organism: Agrypnia vestita; assembly: GCA_016648135.1. Lineage (NCBI taxonomy): Eukaryota > Metazoa > Arthropoda > Insecta > Trichoptera > Phryganeidae > Agrypnia > Agrypnia vestita. The sequence goes on from JADDOH010002172.1 coordinate 94,755, forward strand.
AAAATATCGCATTTACAGAAATTAAAAAAATGAGAGGATGATAAATTAAACTCAATTTTCATAAAATTGACAATTGCGCCCTTTCTTTTTATGACGGTAGTGTTTTTGGCTGCATTCTGATCTCTTTGTGTAACCTCTCATCAGATTAATTTCAGGTTGGCTTCAAAGACAACGTTATTGTCATGAGGTTTAACGAGGTCATGCCTGGTTGAACTTCTTTCACGAACCAGTCAGATTCTAGATGTTAATTATTCTGTGGAAATAATTTCAAAGTGAACTTCGTCTACTAATTACATTATTATAACTGTAATTTTTCTATAGGTATCTTTTTGCAAACTATCTCTTATTTATTTTTTTACTTTATTACGCCTTCATTTTAATGGTAACATATATGTATAAATAAAATAAAATATTACAAATAAAAGAAACAAAAATTAGGTCCCTTACTTAACATGAATTAAACATAACGCTCTTCTTAAAATTACGCTTTCGCAGTACATCAATCGCATATGAACACTGTATTATCGCTGGGAACACTAAAATTATCGTTCGTAGGACATTCGATTCTCGCACACAGAAGTCGCACTTATTTATTTCACCATTATTGGTAAATTCTCGCCCGATTATTTCGATGAGTTCTGTTGCTCCGAAATTCACGACTGGGCACACCTGGCGTCGTCACGCGACTTTACACCGAACGAGCTGTCAAAAGAAACTACCTGCATGGCCTAGACACTCGCTGTTTATACATGATCACGTTGATTTCAAACCCTCGAGATGATTATTTTCCTTTCTAGTGTTTAGAATAAATAGAATAAGGTTTCTGTCGCTTCTAGGTTATTCAACGAAAGTGCTTTAGGCTGTTATAGAAACAAATAGAGGCTTTTATGTTATTGTCATTGACATATTACAAGGGATTTTGTACCATTTCGTTACAATACAATTAAAAAGAATATACTATGTATGAATCACTAATTTTAATCATTATTTGATATAGTTTGCACAAATGTATGTCAAATTATGTATAGATAGCAAAAATATAATTCATTATTATAACCAGTAATATATTGTGATTGTTATGGCATTGAAAATATATATTTTTTAAATATATTCATTCATCTTCATCCCCTTGTTCTAGTAGGGAAGGAAAGCCCAAAGAATATTATATTATAGGTAGATTAATTATATTTATATATTAAATTATCACTTCTTTGACATAAAGTGTAAATTTAATATTAATTAGACCCATTAAAATGCAAAAAAATCCCGTCCTGTACTGGGTGCAAAAGTCAGGAAGATTGCAGTTGTTTGATAATTTTAATATTTTTCTATTTCCTCTAGGAATCACAAACTATTTTTGACGAAGTAATAAAGCACGAAAATAAAAATGAGAGACGTCTTAGCTTTTATTTTCTTAAGGGCGAATATTAACGGGGTTGCTTCAAAATGAGCATCAATGTTTCCATTACGTTTCGTTTAAGATTTCCCTTAGTCAGAATCGCGGCAGAATATTATTAGTGATTCCGCTAGTAAGGACATTTCATAATTTTCTTAGGACTTGTTTTGGAAGCCTTATATACATACATGGTACTCAAGATAATGATTTAGATATTGTAAATATTTTCGTTTTCCAGGATAGTTTGTTCTATGCTTTTTCCACACTATCTTTTTCAAGCATCTATTGTGATGTTTCTTGAGGTACATACAGTACATAGGTTTTAGGTCTATATATAACTTCTTTGATTAACATACTTGCAGTAGTGTGAGCAATACGTATATACATTTTCTTCACTTTTATCACAAACAAACTTTCTGCATTAACTCTTCATCTAACATTTCTTCTAACAAGCTCCTCTTCGTACCGAATAGCATTCCTACTATGGTCTTTATTTACAATTGACACTTTTCGCCTGGCCTGTTCTTTTGCTTCTACAGTTTGCTTTACCATGAACGGTTTAACCGTACTGTTTAACCTGGAAATAAAATTTCGAAAAATACAATTGATTTAAGACAATTTACATACATATCTCTTTATTTTTGAAATGACTCAATTATTAAATAATATGCAAAATATTCCACACATTATAAAAAAATATCTAAATGTATTTTAAAATAATCTATATAACTCGTTCCTTTAATATTTTTTTATGATTTAATTATTTTTTAAACTGACAGTGGAACGTGCGCATAACACATAGTGTTTTTGAAGTAATTATAATATAGATGACATCAAAATGTGACCAATTACGAAAAAACAAAGGTTGAATTGTATTTTGGGAATTAATTTGATGAGTGAATTGTGCGCCGAGAAAGGCAACCCAGATTAATTCTGTATATTAAACTAAAGTAAGCACTTCAATGAAGTTCCTTGACAGGATTACCGTGGATACCTACGGGCAGCCTCAGTGCAAAGGGATGTGAGGCTCAATTTGCATAAAGCTTACAATAACGAATATTTTGAGTTTGTTCAAATCTTTCAGAACAGTGCTGGATTTATGTCACAGAGACATTATTAATCAATTAGTGTATATTATAGATATGATTATAATAAAAGTATATTGCTCCCAAAATTCCGTAAAATCAATTGTAGATTTTCTCATTAGCGACATCTGTGGGGATTTAGGGGAATGAAAATGGCTTTGTACAGGCCGCATGGAAAAGGCGCTTACAACTCATATATGAAAGCTTCACGCAATTTGAACATATATACAACTTCCAAAAAATGAATAAGCATGGTATATTCTATCATGGGTGGAAATGGCGAATGTTACAATTGTGTAAAGTGATCACTTAAGCCAACCAAAAGACAGGTCATAAGTCCTGTTACACCCAAATGACTTCTATACCTACTTTCCCATAATTAATACAGTTTCGTCTCTGTGAGATATCTATAATATACACTAATTGACTTACAATAACGTTTTGCCACTACTGAGGGACTTGATGGGCCATCAGATATAGGATATATAGATTGATTTTTAGAGGTGGAGAACTTTAAATTGAAATAAAACACATAAAATGTTTTAAATATCCACGATATTGGCTTCTTTTGAAAGATAATTTTATGGCATTAATATTTGAATGTGATGTGATTTCAGGCATGCAGCTACTACATGGTGTAATCTTGAAGTCCAAATTTCACATACTGTTCGCAGTAAAGGAGGCTGTATTTCAGCAATAATCCGTCGAACGCTGGCTTCCAAGTGCTCAATTGTTTTTGTCTTATCGGCGTATACATGCAATTTTACACATCCCCAGAGAAAATAATCTAATGGCGTCAAATCGCACGAACGAGGTTGCCAGTTAACAGATCCATTTCGTAAAATTAATCGTTCGTCAAATGTTTCTTTCAGTGAATTAATTGTGTCGCGTGCTGTATGGCATGATGTGCCGTTCTGCTGAAACCACATGTCTGCAACATTAATTTCTTCCAATTTTGGTACGAAAAGGTTAATAATCGCTTCTCCGTACCGCTCTCCGTCGACTACAACGTTCTGAACATCATTATCATCAAATTTAAAAAGTAATGAAAACTGTTACATCAAGAATAACGTATTTGAATAATTTGTTATTTCCTGTAAGTTTTGAATACATTACCGTACATATTTAAAACTTTGGATCTCAACATCTTAGCTGATGTATTTGTCGTGGAATCAACAAACATCTTAAAATTGCTTTCACTTACTTTTTGACGAAAGTATTTGAAGGTGTCCCTACAAAAAGAGTCTCCATAAGTGCGGTATTTTATTTTTCATGGTACCGCTCAATTTTAGGCTTTATATTTATGCCGACGATTCATGTCACTGAGATTGCTTAGCAACATGAATAAACAAATAAAACGCAAAATTAATGTTCGTAATTGGCAAGTGAATATAACGAAAATAATGAGTAGCTTGTTGGTCGCAGGTTCGAATCTCCCTCCAGACAAGAAAGTTAGTCCTATTTTCATAGCACAAGCGTTTAGCTTAATTTGAAAATAGTAAGAATATTAATGTGACACGAATTCCGTGTTCGCATCTCTATTTTAAAAAAAAAAAACTGAATTTCCGGTTATTTATTTCATTATAGGTTTTTTCTCTCCCCTGTAAAATTTAATTTTTATTATATATATACACATAGAATATAGACTTTTTACAGGTACACCTTCATTTCTCTGCTTATTTCATATCCGACGATCACTCGAAATGGCGTTTGTCTCATTTGCGTATATCGGAGCAAGGCGCACCATTATTTTTCAGATTCCGGGTAAAATTTAGATTATTTCCGGAAGAAGGATACATTAGATTCTTAGGGGGCATCTTGATTTCCGGGATAAATTTCGGAAATCCCAATATGAAGCGAAATATGGAATTTGAAAAAATGAAAGACACATTAAGAATGTGAACGGTTAAAGGAAACTGTGAAAGTGTGGATGTAAATGGATATACATATTCATAGGGATGGTTTTTCATTAATCATAGAACACAACAAATTATAAAAATCTGATTGAAAAGCATGTTTTCACATATTAATTTTAAAAAATATACATATTCATTTACTGTTTCCTAGATAACTTTGTAAACTCCGTAATCACGTGTAAGGAATTAGAACAGTTGTTTTTTTAACATTTTACTTCTATATTATTTAAAATGCATTTTGCATTAGAGGCATTACAAATTTACCTAACAATTTCAAATAATAAAGATATCACATATCGAATAACATAAAATCAATTGATTGAAATAGTAGGTAATTATTGTTAACTTTACACAATACGTATTCAAACTGCGAAAAAGCAAGAAGATCTCGTAATATTATTAATAATAATATAATAACACCAGTTGTAACTCGTCAAAAATGACACAAAATTGATTCGCGTCTTTGCCAAGGTCTGGTATATATTTATATTATGTTTTTGACGATCCATGGAGAGGCAGCGCGGCGGTAGCAATATGCGTTAAGAGGGTAACCTGTTCGGGTTTGCTGGCTGGGGTTCGAGCCCCATCTCCAGCCGCTTAATTTGTTTGTTTTTTTATCGTGAATTCGAACATAATGACGTACATTACACGAAGTTACGGACAGACAGACAAACGGACATACAACTAAGTTATGTATGTTATGTTTGATTTTTGTTCCGCATGGGATATGGTCCCGCGATACTTAAAAATTATGCCTGCGAAATTCCAGACAGAGAACACAAAATAATGTCAATGAAGGTACTACAGGTAGCAAACCCGCGGCTTCGCCGAAACACAGGCGTCGAGGTGATTATGCGACCCTGGCGGCGGCAGGCCCAAGCTCTCACTATTTTGGACTGAGAACACGCGGAGGATCTCCCGCTATGCGATAATTTATGCCGCAATATGAGACCTTTTTGACATTTTTTAGATTGAAATAAATATTATATAGGTGAACATTTTGATAGAAAAATATTTTTATAAATTACTGAATGCCCTTGTTATTCTATATATGTGTACACTGTCTGGAATTTGTGTAAGATGTCATTCCATATTTTATCTCTGCTTTTTTACTGCCATGTCAATATTATATACCTAATCGTTGCTCTGCTTTATGTCTTGATAATTTGTGCTGTAACTATGTATAATCCTGTATCGTTTGAGGCCTCAACGAAACTGTATGCTTTTCTGTATTATTTATTATCTTTATGCCCATAATTTTGTATATGTCTTTGTTAGATTTAAGTATGTCTTGTATTTGTATAATTTGTTGTTTTTGTTAGATTTAAGTATTTCTTATGTTTGTTTACTTTGTGTTTTTGAAAAATAAACTGACTGGGTTTTGGCGGTCTTCTTAATTCTGAATGCTGGCGGGAAATAAAACAGGTTGTGCATCCAGGAAATCCGCGAGATCGTCGTCATCTTCCAAAAATGAGATGCGCGTTAAAAATAACATTAAAAAGTACTTTTTTCCATTTCTTTTGCTAACTGCGCAATAGATTGGGAGGTAGCCGTCTAAAAGGGGGCACGTAACAGCGTGCGCATCTCTCACGCGGTACCCAATCCGGTGAAACTGACTTTATGGACCACACGCCGGCGTCCCGTGGCGGGCGACCGGGCCGTAATACGAAAAAATTCGCGAGATGAATTTTTTAAAAAATGCACAAAACCTGGCATGTCGTATACCGTTGGATTCGGCATGTCATTTCCTGTCAGGATTCACTATAAAATAAACAATCGGATTAGTTTTGAGGGAGATATATCGAGAGACAAGATTCGACCCTTTTGAGGCGATTAGCAGTCGCTGACACATCCGGACACATTAGTCATAATCAAATTCATATGCGGATGTGCCAAGCGCCCAAATTGATATAACTTGCACATATGTGCATCTCTCCGATCGAGAGAAATCTTAGATAGACGGGCAAAACGCACCGTCTAAGTGCTGCACCGGCACGGTATCACACGCGCCGGCGACTTTTTTCAGCGCAGATGCGAGTGGTCCAGTACTCTCCGCTACTGCGCCATCTCAAGATGTCTCTCCCCTCCAAGACTAATCCCATTTTGACCGTTAAAATCCCGTTATGTTTGTTTTTCGGGTATAAATAAAGGACGGTGAAATGGACCAGGCGGTGTGACATTTTCTCTTTTTTCGTCGTCTTTAACGGTCGTAATGTCCGTCACTCTGCCGGTTCAGTGCACCGCGTTTTCATAGCCTGAACCTGTGTTTTATTTTTAAATCTCCTTTCTGTCCAGTATAAGTTTTGAAAAAGTGAAATATTATAAATTTTTTGAATTTTTAAATTTTTTTAATTTTTAAATTTTAATTAATTAATTATTAATTAAACCTCGTAAAAACTCGCTTGTCCGCGGCAAGGCGTCGGATCGTGCAACTTCCCTATTTACAAATCCGCCAAATCGTTGCCGTTCGCCGTTTTGTGCGTAACAATTTTGTTTATTTGCGTGTAAATTATAATAATAAACTATATTTTTATTTCATCTGTTCAATTACATTATTAAAAAGCAACTATATTTTTATTTTTAAATATATATTTACATTCGAGTCTTGAGGTAATATATATCACCAATTATCTAGTGATATATACATGTGGGATTTCATCCTACACACACTTACAGCCACCAACCTAAGTCACGCACGCGCCGAAGAGGATAGGAAGGCGCTGACTCCAGACATCGCACCACACCTGCGACCGACAGGTCAGCGAAAATTACAGTGCCCTGCAGAGGACACACACACACACATACACGTAGCCTGGAGAAGGTATTACACAGAGTAAAAATGCAATGCGAGCAGATATTCATACATACAAGGCGTTAGCTGGCCTACATTAGCACGAACGGTTCTATTCTGCTGACTAAGGCCCAGTTGTTTCAAGTTCGATCGAAGTAAGCGGTCGATTAGATATATAGATTTTTACGAAAACGGATCGTCTGATTGGTGGAGGAGAACGTAAAAATCTATGCTTTAAAAGAACGCTTACTTTAATCCAACTTGAAACAACCGGCCCTAAGAGGAGTGAGGTCAACACCAGGCCGCAGACATCAACAAACTTTGTCTCAAGAGGATATGTAACGCCCCCGAATAACATAGCTTCAGTCTGCGACTATCCTCGAGAGCTGCCGAAGGCTCTGTTCATCTTATTACGTAGTATTACGAATTTCAACAGACATCTTCGAGAAGGAGTTCTGACCCGATATCAACAAGTAAAATTATTTACACACCGCATCAAAAACCCCCAAACTGGCGACCACCAACGAGAAGAGAACACGCAACTCTCTGACGGGATTCAGCCCAAATACATAATACATAGTGATTAATTGAATAGAAACAACGTACTCATATCTAGTGACCATATCGACGAGGGTTCAGGCCCTACCCTATGTCCGATAACCCCACCGATTTTTTACCATGATTGTGATGGCGAAAATTTACAGCTCACTATTACTTTATTTTTAAAAGTGAGGCCCTTATAAATAGTTATTGGTGATGGAAAATATATTTTTATAATAAAAAAAGCAATGGGATTTTTACAAAAAATATTTTTTGTTATTTCGCACATTAATTAATTCATTAATCAATCAAAATAAAATGTATTTGTCATAAATTGCACCTAAATAAGTTAACACTGTCAGTTTTTAAAACATAAATATTCATATATTATTGCAGTCGGTAAAAGTATTTAATTCAGAGTTTATGTCCACACAAATTATAAAATTAATCATTTTATTCTAAAGAGATTAACTATTATTTGAATGGGTTCTTATATATTGTAGAATTGACTCTGTGATTGATTTTGGCCTCTTTCGACTGCTTATTCTATTTTATTGTTTACTTGACTGCTTATTCTATATATTGTATTATTAATTAAGATTTTGATACATTAGATTTCCTTTTCTTTTTTTCTCATTGTTATTTAATTAGATTACAATACCTATATGATTGTAAGTGGTTACCCCTCACCACACACAAGAATCATAATTCTTTTTGGTGAGGTATATACACACAAAAAAAATATTTATTTGTAAACACTGTCTACGTATGATTGTTAAAAAATATTATTTATATTATTAATTAAATAAATAAAATTAAAAATAAAAAACAATTTTTTTTAATGTTATTTTTCTAGCGTTTAATGAAATTTCCTTATTGATATTGACTTTTGCAAGTTAATTTATTTTCCTATTTGAATTCATCAATCGCTTCATATACACACCGGTGTAAAAATAGGATGGTAAGTTTGTTTACATCATATTTACATTAACTCTTAAAAGACTGTGCTAAAAAAAAACTTTAGAGACGGTGGAGTAACACAGCGTTACCTGATTAAAAATCGGCATAGTTTTTGATATGTGATAAAATATACATATATACAATACAGATAAGACTTTTTAAAGGTCCCTTTATATAATTATGTAAGGTAGATATACATATTTGCATTATTTTAGTAAATTATTATGAAATCATGTCAAATCGAATTTTCGTGCGCTTCCGCCGACGTTTCAATAGCAACTGAATACAACGACGCGGTCACCTGCTCGCTTCAGTCGCATGCACTCCGTCTTTGTCTATCACGTGTTACCCGACTCTATCGTACTCTTTCTATATTGTTTTTGCTTTCGCCGAAACCCAAGCAACCGCCATCCCTGTCCTACATGAAATGTATGGTATTGTCGTGCTCTTTCTTGCTCGATTTAACTGCGATGCACAATATACTGCTCTCTCTTACACACTGGCCGAAAATACGAGAGTAATGAAAAAATATTTTTTAATTTAAAAATCCGTACATTCCTAACAGTTTAATTTAGTAATTTTGGTGTGAAAATGTCTATTCGATGATTACAAAAAATGTGACGTTTTAGTTTTCGTAAATAAGGTAGATATTTCATATTTTGTATGACAGGTAGACCTACGTTACATCACCGACACACAGGAGTTAAAAAAATTATATTCCTCTAATAACAAATAAAGTGCACGAAAAATATTTTATAAGTCAATATTTATTATATTATTTGTATGCATCTACTTATATTTTTTATTAATTACACCTACATGTTTCGGAAAAACCTTTCGAAAAAGAAAAATATCGTCAGGGTCTTTTACATTAGGTGTAATAAATAAATGTATATACATATACTAATATCACACATCAAAAAATAAATAAATTTTATTCTCCAATAAATATATTTATCGAACGGAAAATGATTTTAACTTAGATTAATTTGTATTCGCTTAAACTGGATAATTTATAAAAACTTTATTATATCTTTCATACACTAGAAACATTGGTTGGTATTCCGAGACATTAGAATAGAACTTTAGTACTTTTTTGCTGTCCAAACAACAACCTAGAAATATAAGAGTATTTGTTGATAAATACAATCAGAAAAATGTTTCTGATATAGCAAATAAAATAATTTTACTTAATTTTACCCCAAATAAAGCGATTGAGTATTTGAAATGCTGTACTTGACAAATCCTACGAAACGCGGAGAAAACGACAATAACAGTATTTTAACATACGTTTGTTTATTTATTCGAAATTATTATCACTTATTAAAGTCAACTTTTTACAAAATTCCCAGTTCCAAAATTAGATAATATTAACAAAAAATCTGTTATCCAAATAATTAAAGAAAATATTTGTGAAAAACTTGAAACAAGTTAAAATTAAATTTAAATTAAAGTTTAAAATTTGAATATACCAAAATGCTACACCAAGCAATATCAAAATTATTTATATTTAGGAATAAGAAAAAATATAAAAAATAAAAAAATTAATAAAAAAGCCGGGATCAAACAACAAAAAAATAAATTAAATAAACAATACAAAAATACAATTGTATAATAAATAAAAATTCGATTTATCTATACATAAAATGTAATTATATAAAAGTTTATAGATATATAGTGTTTAGATATATATTTATAATTTTAATAAACTAGAAAAAAATGTTATAAAAATGTCTATAAAGTAAAAAATAAAATCAATTTTCAAAGTAAATTTTTTACCACTTTATTGAAACAATTTGTTTCTAAGTTCAAATAAACTTTTTAAAAGTTGTGTATATTGAACAAACACTGTCTGTGGACGGACAGTGAAAAAATATCACCAAATTTTTAGAAATTAGAAAATGTTTTAATAACAAATTAAATATTAAAAATAACTAGGTCCTTATGGCAAATAGTAAGCTTTTAAATATGTACTCACATTAGTATTTAATTAGCCATTTATCTCCCACGTATTTATTTTTTGATTATGCTAATGTATATATTTAGACTTTTAATTTTTAGTAAACGTTGTATCCTGATGTAAGGACCATTGATTGGCCACAAAACATGTTGATAATTCAACAAATTAGTGGTAATACAAAGTGCATTATTTTTAGTAATAATATTAATAAAAACTTAATTATAGATAATATTCTAGAAACAAAATAATTATGTTTAGATAGATTTCTCTGTCTTGCATATTTCTTCATAAAGGAGTGATGTTTTTTTTTTTTATATTTTTGAGAAACATTCAAAAGTAAAAAAAATCGATAATCAAGTAACAAATGGGTATTGAAAAACATGAATGAATTGATTAATAGTAATAATTCATAAATATTAATTAATAACCTTTCTAAAACAAATCTGATGAATAAAGCCACCAGCGCAGCGGTGCAAACGTGGCGAACAGAACCGCTGAGACAGCTTTCTGCCATTTTGAATGGACTAATCGAATCAATGTTTAACCTTCAGTTTTCAATCGGAATTCGGCTGTATTTAATCCGCCATTAGATTTATTTCCTCAAATTACGTTTTTTAATTCGGTTCTCCAAATATTTCATTCTAATTCTACAAGTTTTACATTTTTCAACTCAATTTAATATTTGTGTTCAAACAAAGTACTCCGAAGTATGTTTATCCAAAATGTTAGAACGGGAAATATTGTTACACATTATTTGTTATTACTCCAATCATTGCTTCTTCATCCCTTTCAGATCTTGCTTAGGAATTACGAAATATTAAGGCGATCTTCCACAGCAGTATTGCATGTATTGCGTTTAATTTTTGTGTCTATTGCGTCAGAAAATATTAAGAGATAAACATAATGTCTTATAACGATAACGATTTTTTAAAAGTAAGAATATCTGAATCATTTGAAGTTCATTTGAATAGAAATATTACCTTTCATATAAGTTGTCTATAAACGGAAATTTTCATCGCACTTTATCATTTTTCTCAGTGATTTTTGTTTGACATATGCGTTTACGGAACACAAGGGGTGATTTTTTAGAAGTGTAGAAATCTATTATTTAAATAATAAATGTTTACATAACTACTTGAATCAAGAGTCAAAGTATTTGTTCTTTCACAATAAACTTGATTTTTTTTAAATTTCGTTTCGAATCAAGTCTTTTCATAAGAAACGTCATTTTGTAATACAATTTTACTCAAATAGAGATTTATTCAATATTTTTACTAAGTATTTTTAAAATAAGCTAAATGTTTGTGCTATGAAAATACGGCTCACTCGCTACTGGCCACTGGATCATTAGGCGAGAGTTATAACCACTACACCAATATGCTACTCGTTTCTTTTAAAGTATTTATTTTGACCATTTCATAACTGTTAAGAAATAAAAGACTTTAGAATTTTAAACAAGTTAAACAAAACTAGTGTTATTATAAAATTTCCGTGAGTTCATAAATATATTTTAATGGTCTGTGTATGAACCTAATTTTCATATAGTATTTCGATGCAAAATACTATTAGTTTTATCTTAAAATTCTTCTGTGGTTTTTTATGATCAATTAATTTTTAACTATTTGTGTAGAATATCAAAAAAAATATATATCAAAACTAAGTCCGATTCGAGACGTATGGCAAAAAGCCCACAAAATCGAAAAATATATTTTACAATTTTTTTATTAAATCTGAAATTTGTCTCAATTATCTAAACAACAAATAAAAATATTATTTACTAACACAAGTACCCACCCACGCATTACACATTATAACCCGCACACAAATATTTAACAATGTATTATTAAATATTATATTGTTATTATGTCCTCAATGGCTTTGAAAATACTTGTTTTGATCATATCACTATTGAATGAAGTTGTAAAAGATGTTTTGTAAGTATTCTTTTGTTGTTTTTAAGGAACTTATAAATACACGACAACAAAAATTCTTTCCCTTGAACGAAAGCCATAACAACTTTCGCCTTTCGAGGGAATTGTAGTAAGCGTACTTTGGTAATATTTAAGCTTGCTCCCAAAGAACTCTAAAAAAGTCAGTAAAACATTTTAAATATAATATGCTTAAAACCATTGTTCGGTTTTCACAGGAACACAGGATTAGCGCTGTTTCATATTATCCCGCTCTGTTGACTTGTTAATAAGTTGTGTTTTGAACAGTGTCCAAGAGGGCGATGTAAATGTTGGATTTTCTGATATGATATACGAGTTAATCTGCAGAAGCACATTCTGACTTGGACACTTGTGAGTGGTGTTTGTGGTGTAGTTTATCCTGGAGACCACCAGCTTGGAGAGTGTTAATGAAGAAGTTCACCTCTACCGGCGACTTCATATGGTGAAAACTGAGTTTATTTTTATTAATTATAGATACTTAAATACTTTCTAAAGAGAAGTTGTAGAACTCAAAAAGTTCTATAAAAAATCCGCGAGACTATATTTTATACACATTGATAAAATATGACTAAGGCCGGCGCCATACTGAGCGTGTCTTCAGCCGCGTCTTTGACGTCTAAAAATTTACGCGTGCAAAGCCGCGCGGGTAAGCTAGTATGTAATATTGTTCAATATAAATGGAACCACCAGACAATAAAAATTACGTCAGGAAAGATAATTAACTTCCTTCCGCTTCACCCGGTAGTCCTGAGTGCGACAAATCGCTCGTAAAACATATAGCTTAATAAAAAATCATATTACAGAGTAACTTTGACGCAAGAGAAGGATATTATTTTTATCACGAAACATTTTACGTATTTTTCTTTTGCAAAAAGCGATAGTATTTCTTACTACGTACAAATAAAGTAATTTAAAAAAAATAGAGATGCGAACACGGAATACGTGTCACATCAATATTCTTACTATTTTCAAACTGAGCTAATCGATTGTGCTATAAAAATAGGACTAACTGGATTGTCTGGAGGGAGATTTGAACCCACGAGCTTTGGATCACGAGGCGAGTGTCCCAGCCACAAGGCCAACAAGATACTCGTATTGTGTTTTACAATTGTTTTGTACAATACAACAATTGTAAGACATTCACAAGCAATCAGCATTAATTTTTTTATTTTTTTATTTAATTATATATAATGTATAAATACATACATATATAAAACAAATTGAATTTTTTTGGTTATATTCAAACTATTTATGAATAATTTCAATTAAAGTTGGCAATTGCACGGATTTTTGGATTTCAGAGAGAACATAAAAACCATTATATTTTAACGAGATAGATTATTTTTATTAATTAAGATAAATTATAGAAGTCTCTCAGAGACGAAGCTATTTATAAGGAAACCATGGATTGAAGGTCATTAAAGGTGTCCCAGGGCTTATGACCAGTATGAGCTGACTTAATTAAGTGCACTTTACACAATACAACATCCGCCAGATCCACCGATAAAACATCCACACACTTATCAAATTTTTAAAAGTTGATTGCAGCGTATGTCACAGCTAGTAGCAAAAACTTTACTTATTACTGTCTGGATTACTGTCTCGATAATCAATTGAAAATGTACAAGCAACCGTGACCTAATATCAATAGTTATGGAGATATGTAATATAAATGCTTGAATTTTTGTCCAATATTTCCGACTTATTTTTTGCAAAAAAAAGATTTATCATTACCCTAACTTATACCGATTATAAAAGTCGAATCAAATGACAAAAATCTGGCAGATATTTAAAATAGATTTTTTACACGGTTTTTATTTTTTAATGATAATTAAAACGAATGAATTTTTCATAATTCATATAAGTTACTGTAATGATAAACTTTTTACTAGGAAGAGTCACAAGTATTGAAAAAAGGCAAACTTTGATATTGCATGTCTCCATTTATATTGTTCATGCTTACTTGAACATTCTCGACTCATTATCAAGTCGGGAATCCACCTGTAAAGTTTTTTCTACTAGCTATGAGACACCCTGTCGGGTGTATGTCGGGTGTAAAAGCAAAGGCAGCAATATCCAATAAATTAAAAAATGTTCTGAATGCCGTCATCGGGTTAAATTAAAATGCTCTGATTTCTAGATTTTACGTATCAATCACTTCAAAAACAATGTTTCCTATTAACGCGTAGGCTATGTTGCCTATAAGATCTCGAATTCAGTACATAATAAATTAATAATCCTCGATGACTGCGTCTATTTTTTTTTGGATATTGCTACAAATATATTCTATATCAGTCTTTTTCATAATGTATTCAAATAGATCATGCAGGATACATCAATAAATTTTCCCAAGACATAGTATACATACATATTAACTATTAAACTTGATACATATTAGCCTTTACTAAAAAAAAAACATATGAAATTTTATAGAAAGTAGGTACTTTAGAAAATAGATGCAACAAAACATCACTGTATCAGTGAGAATTTATGACCGACTTTAATATCTTCAGCACCGGTATAGTAGTACGCCAAAGATGCATTATGTCACCATTATTATTTAATATCGACGGTGGGTATCTTATGAGAAAAGTATTGAAATACTAGAACGGCATTTCTACAAGTGAAAAATGATTTTACAATTTGCGTGCGTGAATTTTCAATATGCTGATTCTTCTAAATACAATTTGATGATTTATTTTTCAAAAGAAATGTATTTGCTTCAGTTTAATTTTGTCAGTTATTAGCTACAAATTAGACTTTGACCCCGTCCCACGTCAATTTTTCAATTTAAATATTATCAAAAAACTCATTAATCTATTAGATTAGAAAAGACAAACAGAAAAATCAAACTTACGAAAAATATTTTAGCTGCTATCGGGATTCGAACCAACGGACACTCTATCCGGAAATGGCGCGTTATCAAATTTCGCCACGGCAGCTAGGTGAATTAGCGAAAAATTTTCGACCGATGTAGTCTCTTTTTTACTCCTTTTATATTAACTCGTGGCGTCTGCTTGCTTGCTTGCCGGCTTGCCGTCAAAAAAAACTTTTGATCGATTTTTGACACTTTTTCCGTGATCCAATCGAGCTGAAACTTGGCAAGTAGACTTGTGGCGACGATCAAGAAGATCTATCAAATTTTCGTTAAAAAAATTAATAATTATAATACAATTTCGGATTTTTAGAACTTTTATTGTTTTTTTCAAATTGGAATCATTAGAAAAGTTTGATTAGCAACGGTGGCCCGATAACGTCGCGCAATATTTTCTAAATTTGAATTACTCCGTCGGTATACATAATAGGTACTTCACAACGAATGTCGAAAATCTAAATTGACAAATGTTTTTAGAATTTAATCTTTAAAGCATGAAGTGTCTTATCAAAGCTCAAAACATCTGACATTTTAGAAATATATTAAATTACTGTAAGTTTAGTGTTTTGTTATATGTTTTAATTCGTCTTTAATTGTTGTTATATTTTACAAAGAAAGGGAGTATAATAAAAAAATGTTTTTTACGGGTTAGTTTTTACTCCCTTTCTTTTAACTCGTAGCGTCTGCTTGTCGGCTTGTCTGCTTATCTGCCGAAAAACCTTTGGATCGATTTTTAACCCTTTTCCCGTGATCCAATCGAGCTGAAACTTAGCAGTCAGACTCGTGGCGATGACAAAAATGATCCAACGAATTTTCATTTAAAAAAATTTAATAATTATAGTATAATTTTGGATTTTTCGAAATTTTAACGATGTACTGTTTTTTTATATTGTTTTATATTCTTTTTTCCGAGCCCGACGCGTGGAGTAGGCACGTAACCAGTTTCAATAAGAAAAGAAATATAATAATAACATTTTTTATGGGTTAGTTTTTAGTTATATTTTTATAAAGGTGGATTTTTATTTTTTTTTAATATATTATAATAATGCGATAATCACAAATTACTTTGTGTATCTATCGCTAGTGGACGGAAGAATTAAATTATTTTAATTCATTTTTGCAGCTAGAATATTTTTTCGTTAATTTGATTTATCTCCATGTATTTTTTATGTCTTAAAGAAAACATTTTTTTGGTGGGCCCGGTAAATATTTATATATTTCAAATATTTTATCCAATACATAACGGAAAAATGCCTATGATATGAACTCTGTAACAATGTTAATGCCAAATCCATCAATGATATATTTTTCAAGCAAAGATAGAAGCACTGCGTAAAAGATAAAGGACTATGGTAAAAAATAAAGAGTCCAAAAATGTAGGTACGCAATTCGGCAGAAAAATAAAATTTAAATGTGAAATATTTATAATGCGAGATGTTATTTGTTGAAATTTTGATTGAGATTGAAGAATTGAGAACTGAAGATTGTGTAATTTGTCATTATTGGGCTACTACCGCCATCTTATTGAAATATGTCATCCCTATAAACCAGTAAAGATGTCACCTTAGGAAATGAGATATATATTTTTTATAATAGTTTTTAAAGCAATATGGCGGTAGTAAAATAAAACTCACATATAAAACGTGGTGTGCAAATATGACATATATACAACTTCCAAAAAATTATAGATGTGATAGTCTATCATGAATAGAACTGGTGAATGTTACATTGTGTAAAGTGATCACTTAAGCCAGCCGTATGATAAATCGTAAACCCTTTAAACACTCAAAGGACATCCAAACCTACTTTCCCATATTCATAAATTTGTCTCTGTTAGACATCTACGATATATTTTGATTAGGTAAGTATTTATTTATTATTCATGGAAGACCAACAGTACAACAAAGAAGCATAGAAAACATTGATATATCATAGATGGCCAATTATAGGTCTCCACATTTAGAAATATGTTATGAATTACACTTAGGCAAGTAAAGAATTATATAATAAGAAAGATTAAATGTTGTATCTTATATTTTTACTTCCTTTCTTTTAACTCGTGGCGTCTGTTTGCTTGACGAAAAAACTTTGGATCGATTTTTAACCCCTTTCACGTGATCGAATCGAGCTGAAAGTTTTCAAGTAGACTCGTGGTGACTGGTACGCACAGGGCCATACCAAGTTCGAAAAACTATTAATAAATTCCCAAAATATTTTAAAACCCGAACGGCTAAAAAATCGAATTTAAAAATAGTTAAATATAGGGTGGGTCTCCGCGTTACGGTGGGAGAAATTCAGTAGAAATTTACAATATTTTAAGCAAAAAGGTAAATTAGAAAGCAACAACAAAAACACTTTTTCAGGAAATTCAATAAAAAGTAAAAGGCACTTTTTTCTCAAAACACGATTCCGCGGACCGGCAGCGTAACAAGGTAAAAGTTATCTCGGCGAACTGAGGACGCTGAGTCTGCGGAATCTTCCTTTATTTATACTTAAAATCTAGACACAGCGGGAAATCAACGGTCAAAATGGGATTAGTAAGGGAGGGGAGAGACATCTCGAGAATACCCAGTGGCGGATGGTGGTCAGCGCAGCATTCCCGAGCGGTATGATCCGCGCCGGCCCATCCTCTAAACGGACTATTTTGCCCGCCTAGCCAAATTATCTCCCGAACGGGGAGGTGTACATATGTAAATGTTACGTCAAATTGAACGCCTGGCACATCCGCATGTGAATTTAATTAGTACCAATGTGTCCGGATGTGTCGGCGTTCATAAATCGCCTCAAAAAAGGCCGATTCCTATCTCTCGATGTATCTCCTTCCAAACTAATCCGATTCTTTATTTTATAACGAATTCTGACAGGAAATGACATGCCAGGTTTTGTGCACTTTTTCTGAGTTCATCTCGTGAACTTTCTGATTTTACGGCGTTGCAAACTTTCCACGCGCCGCGTACGTCTGGTCCATAAACCAGCGGCCCCCGCCAGGCGCCGGTTTGTCGCGTTCAAACGTCGGCCTGCCTGACCCCCGCCAGGCGCCGGCTTGTCGCGTTCAAACGTCGGCCTGCCTGACCATTTTAACGGCCTTTCAAATCTGCTGCGCAGTTATCTGAAAACTGGCAAAAAACATATTTTTGCTATTTAATTTAATCCGCGAGATCGGCCGTCATCCTCCACAGAGAGATACGTTTATTTCCGAATCTCGCGGATGTCCTAATAATGCACAAAACCTTATATCTCCAGTCAGGATTCGTCAGTAATAAGACCGCTAATTCCACTCATTTTATTTACAACAAAAAATTACAAATTACATTTAGAGTAAAATTACAAAAAATTCTTAAAACTATTCAAGTTGTCGAGGCCTCGACGCGAGTATAAGAAATATTATAAACTAAATACATAAATGTTCAAAAAATAAACCTTATGGTAACAATTACACATACACACACACGGCCATATATAGTTATTTTTATTAAATTTAAAAAATTCAATTTTATGCCGCTGGATTGATCGTGTGCGAAACAGTGACGATCAAGAAGATCTATCAAATTTTTGTTAAAAAATAATAATAATTATAGTATAATTTTGGATTTTTTAAATTTTTAATGGTTTTTTAATACAAATTTTATGGAGATTCCGAAGCATATGGTAGACACGAAACCCGTAAATGAGAAAGGGAGTATTGTAAAAACTTGGTTTTTATGGGTTACTTTTTTTACTTTTGAAACACACTGTATAATAATATCAGCCTTAAAGTTAACTGCAGAAAGAACTAAATTAATTATTTTGAGAGCTTCAATAATAAAATGAATTATGTAAATACCCAATGATAATTTTTTGCTGTATTTTTACCCGTAAACGTTTTTAATTTTTATGAGAAGTACCTACTTAGTTTTTAAGGATCTCCCCCATAGTTGTTTAAAAGGTTATTATTTTTTCCTTAGGTTCATTAATTTTTATTTATCTAGTCGAATCTAATTTTTAAATAAGAATTTCTCATTTTTTTATTTAACAAATATCCGATAAATATTGAAATAATACAGAATGTAACGATTGAACCCGCGTGCCCAACAAGTTAACTGGAGATAAATTTACACTCTCAAAGTAAGTAAGTAACTAACTAAGTAACCATCACGCCGTTTCCCCGCAAGAGTAGGCAGGGAGAACAGAAACACACCATTTTTGTTTCGGCTACATACATACATCTTCTCATACATGTTCTACGGTTGTTAGGGCTTTAAACGGGGCCATCCTCCAATATTTTTAGTATTTTATCATGCCAGGTCTTTCGCGGATGCCCTCTATTCCTTTTGTTCCTGTTCCTTCTGTTCCTGTTCCTGTTCAACACTTGCCTTCTTAACCATCTTTTCCTCGCTCGAACGTTCTACATATTGCTTTACAGCCAGCATTACATTCACTTCTAATTTGTTCATTCCTCACTCTATTGACCAAAGATTTTCTACACAAACGCCTTAGTGAGCGCCTTAGTGACCGACTCTCAAAGTAAATTAAGATAATTAAGATAAATTATATTTTTTTATTCATTATTTTAAGATATGATTTTTTTTTACTTATTTTAAGATAAGAATTGTGTATTGTGCCTCCTACACAGAACTGAAGAGGATCGACGGAAACCGAGCAGAATGGAGAAAATATGCTTTGCTGCAAACCAATCCCACGGATTGAAACCCAGGAAGGAAGGAAGGAAGGATATTTTTTTTATAAAAAACGTGCATGGAAGTCTTTTATACAATTACCTCGGGCTTATAACCTGTGTGAGCTGGCTTAACCTCCTCTGTCCCAGTGTCGCCAGTATAGGAATCTATATGAGACTTTTTTTTTAATAGATATGCGAACACGGAATACGTGTCACATCAATATTCTTACTATTTTCAAACTAAGCCAAACGCTTGTGCTATGAAAACAGGACTAACTTGCTGGTCTGGGGTAAAGTTCTAACCCGCGACCTTTGGATTACGAGGCGAGAGTCCTAACCTAACCTAACCATAAGACCAGCAAGCTACTCATTGATCGATAGTTGAAAAAATCTCACAGATCCATTTTTAGCATTGTGTTATTTTACAAATTAGATAATCAAATCACCAATAGATAGTTTTAGTGGTATTTTGAATCCCAAATTTGAAATATTTTAAGAACTACAAATTTTTTCGTTTAAAATGAATTAAAAGATCGATTTTGATTATGCTTTGGGTCCTATGAGATTGAAGATTGATGATCACTCTGATCACTCTAAACAATGCAAACTAACCAAATCCATCGTAATAATATCGACACTTTATCAAAATTTTGAAAGTTATGTTAATTTTGAAAGTTTGTGTTTCAAAATTGGAACCATTTTTATATTTTTAAAACTATAGAGGTATCATTACTAGCTGCCAAAATCTATATAAACTGTTTCAAGAGAAAATACTACACATGTGTCTCTAGTATAAAGTAGTATAGAGTAGTATAAAGTATAAAGCAATATATTTTTAATGTATAGGTATATGATATTCTTCCAAATTATTTAAAATATACACTAGAATACGCCTGAAAATCGATATTTCAAATTTGTATCTCCTTTTTATAGATCAGTATACATTTTAATAATATTTTTACATTAGATCCAAGAAAATCCACTAATTGTGTTCTCAGTAGTACATATAAAAATATTGATTAATTATATTTAGATAAGAATTTTTCTTAGGTTTTCACGGCCGTTCACCCTGTAATGTGATCCAAAATTTCGGCCAGAAAGGTAATAAAAATATGGCATAACAAAACATAAAAATATATTTTATATTTTCGTTTTCTTTGTCCTCTCGTCCTGGGTAGATCCTTTTTTTCTGTAATGGGTTCCATGTTGCTTCTCCAAACTTCGCCGGTTTCTATACTCACAATTTAATGGAACTTCTGATGAAATGTTTTTCTTATGTGATTTTCTTCCCTTCCTAATACTTGACAATACTAACTGATTTGACCTTTTATATTTTAGGTATACAAAGTCCTCCCTTCTCCCCTAAAATAAATATGGTTATAAATATTTCATTAATTAAATCTAACTACATTTAATATTATGTCATAAAATAAATAAACGTATTTAAGAACATGAATATGTAACTCTTTCTAATTAACTCTAAACTAAATGCGGCACTTGACTCTAGATATTATTGATTTTCAGAATGTGTATATTTCATATTTTAACATGAATATCTAACAGTTTCCAATGGGAGGTAATCTGGAAAGCTCGAAGTAGATGGCGCTGGTGTAGTTGGCGGTCATGTGAGCTGTCAAATTGCGAACTGTAGTTTGTATTTTACACAGGAATTGATAGCTACAAGCACTTCTGGTTTGTATTTAATGTCTTAGGGCCTACAGTAAATCATCTCATGTATTATCCATCACAATATACAATGAGCGTCCGTATCTTGACTCCTGAACTCCTGACAATGAATTTTTACTGACCATTTTCAAATTAAGGCGTAATATGATTCAGATTTCAGAAGATATACTAGCTCCTAAAGATGCAGCCTCGATGCTCAATGAAAATTTGATCAAGTAGAATGCACATAGAAAGGATTATTGGGTTGTCCAAAACATAGAATTCTTAGTCATTTATCGAGTAGTTTAGTCCGTTTGGGAAGTAGAATAATTTTCGTGTATTTTATGCTGTTATTTTCGTTCTAACATGGATAATGGTAAAAATTAATAAAATAATTGTATAAATAACTTAACTTTTATTTTTCTATATCTACAATATACTTTATTATATTTATACAGTGGAACCTCTCATAACGAGCAAAACATTTTTTTTAAATATGGCTCCCTTAACAAGCGACTTTTTTTAAATGTTTCCTTTATTTTATATTTTTTAGGTTTAAAATTACAATTACAACTTTAAATATCTTATTAAATATAATGACATATTCAAAAAAACATAGCTATTTCATTTGAAAACATTAAAAACGGTTACGAAGTACCTACTTAACTAAATAATCATTTTTCTCAAAGTTAATGACCACTGTTTACGCATGTTTCTTCCGGCAACCCTTCAATTAGGGAGGATGAGAAATGCAAATAAACATTATTTTAACAGCCATTTTTCAAAATTAATTATCTCTAAATCCACAAAAACAAAGCAAAACTTAATATATCTGTATAAAACGCACGAGCTGTCAAAAAGAGTTGACCCCCAACTACACCAGCGCCGCCACGCGGGATAAATGGCGGACATCCCTCCCATTAATTGTAAACGTGGTTCTAGATGCTATTGACTATCAAAACGTGCTCCTGGCTTGAAAATCGAAATCCATACAGAAGAGTAAAATTTATTACAATATTAAGGATTCAAAAGTTTTTATGAAAGTCTACTTTTTCTTTTACAATAGAAACTTTTCGATGATACCAAGAACTCATAATCTTTTATAAAATCGACATTTTCTTTCCTTTTTTCCATTAACTAAACTTTGTACTACGTATATTAAAGCTATGAGAATTATAAATTTGATCTTCCACACTCGATACTTTACGAAGCAATAATTATCAATAACTAAGAAACCGAAATTAAAAAGGAGTAATAATTTATAATTAATATAAAAAATAGTTCAAAAATGTAAGGGAAAAATTCTCGGAATTTCTAGAGCCATGATTTTTTTATAAATACCCCCTGCCCATTCACCATCCCTCCCTGTATCATATCTTTTCATAATTGTTTTATGAATTAGTTGGCACAACGTTCATTCTGATGAAAATACCAGTCAGTGGTATGGAATCGAGGCCGATGTCAATATAATTTACATGGTTAATACAACAAAGTATTATTTGTTTGAATCAATTCTTATTAATTAATTGTCCTTTTTACTTTACCCATTTTTCAATATTTCTTAATTTAGATTGTCACGAAGAGCACACAAATGGATGGAAATTAAAAAAATACTTGCTGATAATAATCTCGTGTTTATACACAAAATTCTAAATAACAAAATGCCAAAATTTGTTGAAACGAAATTGTTGTAAATATTGATATATATAACGTTAAAGTAGAAATAGGCATAAAATTAGATAGCCATATTAAAAACAAGTTTATATTCGAAAACGTTTAATGTACAGAGGTGTAAAAAAATAGAATAGTAGTATAGGTTATAGGATGTTTATTATATATTGTATATAAATGAGAGATTGTAAGAGTATTAGTTTACTGTCAATAAAAAAATAATGTAAATGTAAATATATATGTATAAATTATTAAAAATAGAATGTAAAAAATGTGACAGTATAGGCAAATTCACAAAGTAAGGGACGCTGGCATATATTTAAGTAGGTATAATTGGGTCTGTTCTGAACATAGTTTAACGCATGCGGGGCCATCATCAGCTATTTACGAAGCTACTATTGCAATTTTTTGCTCTAGTATTATTAATATACGTATATGTAATGTTAACTATTATAATATATTGACTAACTTAAGAAATAAAAAGATTCTAAAACAATAGTAGCTACACATAAGTCTATGAATATTCTACATGAATTTATAATTAACTAAACTATTCTCGAAGAAACCATAATCACTGGAAATGTGAAGATATCAGTCTATCAATATCGATGTTCCCGAGCCAACATTGAGTACTGTATATAAGGAAAGATAAGCCGTTGTTTTAACAAGCGAAAAACGATCATATAAGCTAGTGAATTGATAACCCGCGCGATACCATTTGCAAGTAATAGACAAGAACAAAGTGAAATAAAAAAGTACCTTCCTACGTATTTGTGAAATTGGCGAATTAAAGAACGGTGCCCCGAT
Organism: Agrypnia vestita; assembly: GCA_016648135.1. Taxonomy (NCBI): domain Eukaryota; kingdom Metazoa; phylum Arthropoda; class Insecta; order Trichoptera; family Phryganeidae; genus Agrypnia; species Agrypnia vestita. The sequence continues at coordinate 119,027 of JADDOH010002172.1, forward strand.
TAAATTCGTGTCCAGTGATTTAAATAAATTAATAAAACTTCAATTGATTGCAAGTGTTTAATTTGCCTCCCGCAGCCATGATTCCGTGACAACTAGTGAGTTACTACTACGTACTGCTTACGTGTAAATTGCCCTGTGTAAATTTTGTATCCGCAATAAACCAGAATATACCACCATGAATATTTATTCTCGCTTACCTGTTGCCTTTCTTACTTGGTTATACATACACTACACACCTCTATATACATCGCTATACATTACTTTAAATTTCAGAAGATTTCCTGGATAGAGTCGGACTCATCACACTCCACATTAATGACCATTGACGAACTCAATAAAGTGTAATTATTGTCAAATAAAAGTAAATGATTTATTAACATATTTAACGCCCTTATCGACTATTACAAAATATAAAATAAAAAAATAACATACGACAGATATACAGTTAAAGGTTCTAGTACATATAATAGATCTGTGTAAATTTATATTCCTGTTAAAAGATTCAAGTGTATGTAATAGATAAATTTAGATTGGAGTTAAAAAGATTCAAGTACATCTTATAAATTTTTTGTAATTTGTGTAAATTAAAAAGAGAAGTTTAAGTTGTAAGAAAAAAAGAAAAATTTATTATCCATTACCTTTTAATTGAGATGTAAAGAATTGTATCAACTTTGTCCTATACACAGTTAAGTTATCAGCAAAAATGTCGGCCGCCTCTGCATGTTCATTCCCTAATGAGTGAACCGAATTTTTTATACTCTTTTTTAAATAAAGACGTAATCAAATCGATTGACACATAATTGATTATGATTACCTACCTTATGTATGATCTTGATATTTTCCAACTCTGCTTCTGCGCGTGATTCACCGATGACTTTAATTTTAATTAATGAAAAACTCTTGACGGCCCACGGTTTTATTTAAAACCATCAGCTGACTGATTAAAAGGTAAAACAGTACTGGTGCTGTGATGGTCGACATAGAGATAGATTTAATAAATTTAGAAATCTTAAAATAATAATATTCAAAAAAGTCAAGTAAGGAAATCAAAAATATATTTCTTCTGTTTGGAATTGTTTAAAAGTAAAAGCCTGATATATTTCTTCTTAAGATTCTATGTATTACAAGAGGCTAACAAAATATTGAATATTCAGCTATACAAGTAATATTTCTTAGATCTTTATTATACCATAGATATAATTCTGTGTTAAATTAATATCGTTTGCCAATCCTAATAGACTCGACCTTGTGAGTAGGTGCGAACGAGCCTTTATTATTTATGAATCGGAACAGCAAGTCTCGCGTGTAGCGGGTGCTTTACTGTTATTTTAACGAAACGGACCAATCACAGGCGCGCTTTGCCTTCGACGGGTTGAGCCGGAGGCGACCGTCCTGATGGCTGAATCCGGCCAATGGCGAGCGCCGGCGGTGAGGTCATCGGGCATAGGATGAGTCACTGCACTAGCGTGGATTTCAGAGGTATGGTGAAATCGTTACTATAAAAGGAGCGAACGCGATGTACTCAGCCCCTTCAGTTCGAGACCAGACTTGCGAGCGGGAGCGCTGCCCAACAGACTACCGACGGAGCCCTGAGTTCCAGAACATCATTTGCGGATGGAGTTGCTGCCCGGACGTATGGAGGAATCTACCAATCATCAGTACCAGAGAGGATCATACCGCCACTGTGTAACAGCTAAGGAACATATTTATATTATCTATTACGGTTAATTATTTTCACTATCGAAATGTATTTATTTTGGGAATATTTGAGTTCGGAATAATTATGTGTAATTAAATATCACGATTGCTTGTGTGATATTGGTTCAAATCGTACAAGAATTCCGTTCCAAACGGGTGTATTTTTATGCAAAGCGAATTTCATACCGTTTATGCTAAAATTTGAATACACGGATTTCTATATGAATTACTTAGTAGCATTATAATAATTACTGTATTGCATAAGTATTGCGCAATCCGGTCTTCAGTTAACTCTTTATGATTTGAGTACCTCGGTACATCTAGCTTAACAAGTAGCTTCAGAATGACGAGTAAAGGACAGAATGGGGAAGTCTAACTAAAGATTGGGGATATCTGGTTTGTGTTAGCCTAGCTGGCTGAGGGGTGGATGATTGCCGGCACTTGGGCGTGGAACCCGCACAAGCCCCTGCAGGGCCCCTTAAAGGCGGGGTCCTCCTTGTTGCTCGGGGTCGTCAATAAACCGACCACCTAACCTCATCTGGCGCAAACTACTTAAACCAACAAAAAGGTTCCCTTTGTCTTTGGAAGGATTTCCATGCTTGAATGCTGTAAAACCTTGATAGAAAACGTTAACTTCTATTTCGTCCTCTGTAAGAAAGACAGGGCCAGAATAAATATAAAAATCATTCACTCATATGGAATAGCTGGGATATTATAAATATGTTACTAACACTCTAACATTTGTCCAAAGTAAATGTTGCAAGATGCAGAATCGTGGGACGCCGCTCTGAAAAGGCATAATGAGATTGCACAATAATTTGTAACATCGCTGACTATGCCCGCAAAGGAGGCTAATGTCGTCATCAATTCGTACCAAAAGAGTACATGATTCTTCAAACACCGGCCTAAAAGAAAGGCGCCTCAAGACAACACACATCATCAGAAACTCGTACCAAAAGAGTACGGCCTTCTCAATTATAAGCCTAAAAGAGGGGCGTCACGGGATCACATCTCGTAAAGAAGAGATAGAGTCTCGGGATGCAGTAAGTTCCGGAGGAACAAGGGGGGCCGTTTAGTCACTTAGGAAGTCGGTCACCGGGTTTAGGCGGGCGCGGAGCCTCTACCCCTCTCAGCAGAGATGCTGAGGGTTTAAAAAACCAAAATTTAGCACTCAAAGAAACTATTATTTCATATAAACTCACGGGCTGTTGTAGAATCCTTTCGAATAAACCATCCCCGAGACCTTATCTATTTATTCATAAAGAAGTTTCACTTCAAAAATGTGGTATTTCGTAGATAGCAAATATATGTATTATTTTCCCACGGAATTAATATGAACAGGTTCATACACGTCTAAGACGACACCATTCAAGGTAAGAATATGTTAATATAAAGTGTTTAAAATTATTAATTTCAGTGTTATTTAATATGTGAATTTCTCCTCTTTATGCCGTTCGATTGATTTTATTGGGTTGTTTCCAAACGGATATGTTTTATTTCTAATACACGAATTCTTCTGGTGAACGTATTTTATTGTAACATAAATGTATAGATTATTAGGTTCGTTAGATGTTTTTATTACGTAATATTATGCAATTGTTTCCACACTGCTCCTATAAAAGAATTTGAAGTTATTACGATACACAACGGGGTCCTTCATCCATTAGACGATTCATGTGCCAATTCAACGACGTATTACGAATAGTATATATTGTATTTATCGAGATTTAGTCGCATTTATTATTTCTAGTGAGGTTTTTAGTATTGGTTCCAGGCGCCATTATGAGGCGGAAATAGTTCATATTCATAGCCCGACTGCAATAGGTATTTTTGTCGCGTAAGAGGTAGCACTTTTAGAAATATAACTATGTTTTATGTTTAGTCCCTGACGGACAGGATGGTATAGCTGTGGCTATTTAGGTAATATACTTAGTAAATGCAAAGGGCATTAGGTATTTTCAATATAGTATGCGAACCCAAGATGTTAGAAATATTTCAGTTAATACGTATTTTTAGTTAATTTATCGTATAGAACAATTTCTGATAGTATAGAACATTATTTCATATGAAAAGTTGAATTTTAGTAGTAGTAATATTTCTGTATTGAATATTTAATTTTTAACAACTGTATCGCTACATCATATGGTTGAAGTCGACCGGTTGCATCCTGTCGCTCAATCGCGCGCGCTCACATATAAGAATAATGAAATATTTGATAATCCAATATATTGTATTTTGAACGCGACGGTTTGCTACTTACTAACCTTCATTATTTAGTAGGACCCACATTAGGGTCATCTTACATCGTTAGCCGTGAAAAGAATATGATTTACATTGATTTGCAATGGAATGATTTGTATTATAGATTTGCTTCGCCTTATATATTCAACACACACCCCATGGGATGTCTAACTCTGGTGCCGGACCAGGAGCTATACTAAATTATTATTAAATGTATCAAGGCCGCGATGCCCTACTATCTATCTAGCTGGGTCATCACAGTGGTGCCGGTGACCAGACAGGAGCGTATTCGTTGGACTCATTTGCATAGTAATAAAATCATTTTGGTTTAGTTAATATTATAAATGAAAGAAAATATTTGATTATAAAAGCGGTTTTATTTAAACAATCGCGGACCACGGTCCGTGACATCAAAGAAAAAAGATTGAGCATTTATGTGAACCACGTACTGAGATTTGTAGACAAGCGTGATACTAGGTATTAGAAATTTCTTTAGGCTGTTTGTCATATAGACAGTTGGCATTTTTATTATTTAATATTTTGTGAACGAAAATTATTGTAGTAATTTTGGTCCTTGTGATATATTAGTTCGATTTTGGAATGCCTGTTTCTTTGTAAAAGTATTGCTCCATTTTATAGAATATGTGATTTATTTCATATCTCATTCATTTTATGTGGTTTGAATTCAAATGATTCACATTTGAAAAATATTTTAATAATTGTTTGAATGCGAACTCACAAGTAAGCCACCGTCACAATCTAAAAAAGACCATCGGGATTTGCGGATCGCAGTATAACAAATATGTAGTTAGGATTCAAACGATTCACGTTTGAAAGGTTTTAATTATTGCATTTGTTTTCTCGCAAATATACCACTGTCACGGCCTAGGCCATCGGGATTTGCGATCGCAGTGTAACAAATATGTAGTTGAGATTCAAACGATTCACATTTGAATGGTTTTAATTATTGCGTTTGTGTTTGTGTTTCGCAAATATACCACCGAACACGGCCAAAGCCGCCGGGTTTGCGAGCGCTGCGTGTTAGAAAGACCGGCGACGGTTTCCCTATAAAACCCGAGCGGACACGTTTCGGCACAAGCGTGGAAGATGCGGCAGAGACCCAAGACGTTTGAGGGTTTAAGGTTTAACAAGTTCGACCTTCGCGCTCGGGCTAGTACGAAAAGACAGTTAGCTACGCCGAACGGATTCGCACGGCGCCCGAAATGCAAAAATATACACCTGTATTACGGGCAGATCACCGCGACAGATTTCAGCGCGCGCCACGGAGGGTTTATGATAGCTTAAAATTCGGTTTTAATTTAATTTCTTATATTAATATAAACTAATAATTAACCAACGCTAGATAAAATCTGTTCAGTGGCAAATATTTTCGCTTACGAGTTATGCAATAGTAATTAATAATAATAGCAGAAAAATATAAAAGTAAAAATAAATATAAAAAACCGGATAACAATTTAGTAGAAAATATAAACACGAGAATATATGAATCTAAAAGAAAAGAAGATATAAAACCGAAAACTTTTAGTATACGGGGTACACAAGAATTATATTAAACGGATTTTGCCATGTGAACATTTGATATATATTTTATTTTATAAAAAAAATTATAAATCCGATGTTTTATAATATTTACTTTTCTCTTTCGGTTATGTACAATTATGATACAAATGCGAAAAATATTTTAATAATTATGCGTCTGGTTTCATAATTAAAAATTAATATAAATTAATCTTAATTAAATTAAGGTTAATGTAAATTAAATAAATCCACACTTGTTATATATTTGTCTTATGGATATTAAAAAGGGTTTCTATATTTGAAAAAAAAAAGATCTTTAAATTCAGCTAAATTTTTACAGATAATAATTACACAAAAAATTTATTGATTATAGTATTCTTACAAATCTACTTATATTATTTGATAACTTTCACGTGCATGTTTCGGAGATACCTTTTTATCGTCAAGGTGTTATATTAAAAATTGTCCTAAAAAAATAAAATGTCAATCTACAATGTTGCTGAATTAATTGAAAAAAAATAATAATTTCCTTCATTGATTTATTATGGTTCTTAATTATTCTAATTATCTAAATGTGTTCTTAATTGTTATACACAGTTATATACGGTTCTGGTTATTCAAACTAATTATAATTTCTTTGTTGTATGCAGGATTGATAGACTTGTTCGTAATATAAACACAGACGCGTATTGTTGCACGAAATAATTATTTGAGTTTCTTGTTTTGATCTAAAAATTATTTTGATTTGAATTACAAGAATAGAATTGCTTCCATTTTTATTTACAAGACGGCCTGGCATATGAATTAAAATGGTCATACTACCGCCATCTAGCGGAAATCAGAGAAAGTTTTGAGCCTTCGCTAGTATTAGTCTATAGGAAGCGGTAATAGAGAGCGCAATATATATATATACTCTTAGTAACGAATAATTAAAAATTGGACTTGTTTTTTTTTATTGTTTTATCTTCATTAATAAATATTATATTACAATATACGTTGATATAGCTTATTTATAGGCAGAGTAGAAATAAACATCTCACTACTTCAAATTTCGTACGTATCTATATAAGGATTGTTTTAGTCTTAGGCGCAATCTTCTTGGAAATAATACAAAAGTAAATCCGGAATTAACGATATGTGAGTTTCTTCAAGTTTTGAGAAATCGTAACGCTATGATTGATAAAGCATTTATTGTTTTTACTATACATTGGGTGTATGTAGAAATCCTTTTGAATAGTGATAAAATAAAATAAAAAAGAAATTTTTCAGGAGAGCTTTTGAATTCTTCTGGAACATTTTGAAAAAAAAAAATTTTGAAAATAGATTTTTAGTAGATTAAATAGTAGTAGCATAACGAAATCATTAGCTTCATCCACCTTCATGCGTCGTCGTGGCATTACTTTTAGATTGAGGTAGAAAGGTTGGACGTTTGGATCTTGAATAGATTCCAGTCGTATAGCAAACCGAATTATACGTTAGGAATTCTTGATTCAGTTACACACATACATCTTCTGTGGGTATCAGTGTTGGTGATGACTACTACAGCTAGTACAGATATTAGGGTTCACCTCTTCTGATTTGTAACAGTGTACTTCGTTAAACATGTTCGCGTTGTTAAAGGAACACTTAAAAATTTTATAATGTTATGTTACATATAAGTATGGGGATGATGAATACGGAACATATTAATAAAGTTGTTTTAGGTTTTCAATAAGTTTTGGGAGGAACGATATTACAGTTATACGGAGGAGTCGCGCCTGATTATTTGACAAACGCTTAACAATTTGGGGGAAGACAGGTTAGTAAGGAATAGTTATGGGAAACTTTTCTTGACATCTGGATGCACTTCTTCTACAAACATGCGTCGTCTTTAGATATCACTCTTGAGGGTTGGCTGGAAAGTTAGTTGAGACGGATAATAGTTATATATACTTTTAAGTTCTACAATTATCGAAAAGGTTGTTCCTACCCTTTTCTTCCTCTTCTTCTTCTTCGTCTTTTTCTTATTCGTATATGCTAACGGTCATATATATATTTTCTTTCCCCCTTTTATTTATACTGACTTCAACAGCGTCTTCTTCTTCTTCGGTACGAAGGTTTTCTTTATTGGTTATGTTCACTCTAGTCTTCTTCTTCTTTGAATACATACCGTTTATGCTTCTCTTCTATAAATAGCAATTATTACAATACGTCGCAACTACTTTTCGTCTTATGGTATATCTTACGACTACTTCTCTACTTTCTTCTTCTTCTTCTTTTCTTCTTCTTTCTTCTCCACTTTCTTCTTCTTCTTCTTTTCCTATAACTACATTCATGTCGTCTTCTTCCGTTTATCTTATACTTTTCGACTGTTTTTCTACACCTTTTCTTCGTCTTCTCTTCTTCTTTACCTTTTTTTTCTTCTTCTTTTTCCTATTCTCTTATTTCTTCTTTACTATTCGCTTCTCCACTTTCTTCTTCTTCTTCTTTTCCTATAACTACATTCATTTCGTCTTCTTCCGTTTATCTTATACTTTTAGACTATTCTTCTACGTCTTTTCTTCATCTTCTCTTTTTCCTTACCTTTTCTTCTTCTTCTTTTCCTATTATTTTTTATTATTTATTTTCTTCGTCTTCTCTTCATCTTCTTCTTCTTCTTCTTCTTTTCCTATAACTACATTCATGTCGTCTTCTTCCGTTTATCTTATAATTTTCGACTGTTTTTCTACGTCTTTTCTTCGTCTTCTTTTGTTCTTTACCTACTGCTACATTCGCGTCTTCTTCTTATTTTATATCTTTAGACTTCTTCTTCTTCGTCTTTATCTACTACTACACTCGGTTGTAACTTTTCTTCTTTATCTTATGCCTTTCGATGGATTCATTTTCTTCTTCTTCTGTTGTCATCCACTACTTTTGCGGCTTCTTCTTCCTCTTCTTCATCATATTACACCAATAATAAATTATGGCAGTCATTATAGTATACCTGGAATATTTAGGACAATTGGTTGATTCTACATAATAGGACATGTATTGCGCATATAAATAGAGTTCATAGTTCAGATGGGGTACAAGAGTTCATTTTGTCGCGGTTTGCAATTATAGTAGGAATATACGGTTGACCATTCACTCGGTTAAAATAGGACTATACGAGTTTCAGATAGAAGAGGTTGTATAGTTTGGGGGAAGGGGGAATTAGAGTTATGTTACAAGTTGGTGAACGCTTGTCGAGGTACACCATGGTAGGATAGCAAGGAATAGTTATTGGAAACCTTCTTGACAACTGGGTTATGGTTGAAGCTCTACTTCTTTAACAAATATGCATCGTCTTTGGACATCTCTTTTGAGGGTTAGCTGGACAGTTAGTTGAAACGACGCCCAACGGTTATTGAAGGGACTTGTCCATTTGCGACTAGTCATTAGAAAATTTGGAGGCGGACTGCACTTTTTCTTTTTAGAGTGGATAGCAAGTATCATCGTCATCATGTTTACTCACGTACAGGACATATTGAGATCGAGGGGTTCGCTCTATATATTAGGAAGCTGGTTGTTAAGTTCATATGAATAGGTTGTACATTAATTCGTAGGTTAACATAATTCTGGAACTTCAGATTTATCGTAGTTCGCATTTCATAGGAGAAATATACAGTTAATATTTACTCGGTTGAGTTGGTTTGTATAGCTTGAAGGGGATGGGGGGAGTATCAGGGGAGGTATATGCTGAAGAAAGTAGTACAGAGTTGCGAGGTGGTGAACACTAGGAGTGTACCATTGTAAGGGAAGCAAGGAGGATAACAAAGTGGGGGAAGGAGCGTCCCTTTTAAGTGTTGATAACAGGATGGAACTTGAGTGGTTAGCAGACACAATAATGAGATTACTGAGGCATTCAATCGATTATGAAGAATCGAACCTTTTCAGTCAATTGAAAAAATTATATACAGTCCCTTTCGCTTTCAAATCTTATATTTATATTAGTTGTACACTTTTCATTTGAATGACAGGCAGATGGTTTACAGTAGCTTTAAATACGCAAAGAAGGTTCCATTGAAAGAGAATTCAACCCTAATAGAAATATAGTACGCGGTGAAAGGAAAGAACAACGATTTATTTTAAAAGGAATTTTAGAAACTCTTGATAAGTATCACGAAATATACTATCCTATTGGGTTATTTAGCAGATAGGCTTGGTCTGATAGATCATTCCTCTCTCTAAATAAGGGGGAAGCTGTGATGGTCGACATAGAGATAGATTTAATAAATTTAGAAAATCTTAAAATAATAATATTCAAAAAAGTCAAGTATGGACATCAAAAATATATTTCTTCTGTTTGGAATCGTTTAAAAGTAAAAGCCTGATATATTTCTTCTTAAGATTCTATGTATTACAAGAGGCTAACAAAATATTGAATATTCAGCTATACAAGTAATATTTCTTAGATCTTTATTATACCATAGATATAATTCTGTGTTAAATTAATATCGTTTGCCAATCCTAATAGACTCGACCTTGTGAGTAGGTGCGAACGAGCCTTTATTATTTATGAATCGGAACAGCAAGTCTCGCGTGTAGCGGGTGCTTTACTGTTATTTTAACGAAACGGACCAATCACAGGCGCGCTTTGCCTTCGACGGGTTGAGCCGGAGGCGACCGTCCTGATGGCTGAATCCGGCCAATGGCGAGCGCCGGCGGTGAGGTCATCGGGCATAGGATGAGTCACTGCACTAGCGTGGATTTCAGAGGTATGGTGAAATCGTTACTATAAAAGGAGCGAACGCGATATACTCGGCCCCCTTCAGTTCGAGACCAGACTTGCGAGCGGGAGCGCTGCCCAACAGACTACCGACGGAGCCCTGAGTTCCAGAACATCATTTGCGGATGGAGTTGCTGCCCGGACGTATGGAGGAATCTACCAATCATCAGTACCAGAGAGGATCATACCGCCACTGTGTAACAGCTAAGGAACATATTTATATTTACGGTTAATTATTTTCACTATCGAAATGTATTTATTTTGGGAATATTTGAGTTCGGAATAATTATGTGTAATTAAATATCACGATTGCTTGTGTGATATTGGTTCAAATCGTACAAGAATTCCGTTCCAAACGGGTGTATTTTTATGCAAAGCGAATTTCATACCGTTTATGCTAAAATTTGAATACACGGATTTCTATATGCATTAATTAGTAGCATTATAATAATTACTGTATTGCATAAGTATTGCGCAATCCGGTCTTCAGTTAACTCTTTATGATTTGAGTACCTCGGTACATCTAGCTTAACAAGTAGCTTCAGAATGACGAGTAAAGGACAGAATGGGGAAGTCTAACTAAAGATTGGGGATATCTGGTTTGTGTTAGCCTAGCTGGCTGAGGGGTGGATGATTGCCGGCACTTGGGCGTGGAACCCGCACAAGCCCCTGCAGGGCCCCTTAAAGGCGGGGTCCTCCTTGTTGCTCGGGGTCGTCAATAAACCGACCACCTAACCTCATCTGGCGCAAACTACTTAAACCAACAAAAAGGTTCCCTATGTCTTTGGAAGGATTTCCATGCTTGAATGCTGTAAAACCTTGATAGAAAACGTTAACTTCTATTTCGTCCTCTGTAAGAAAGACAGGGCCAGAATAAATATAAAAATCATTCACTCATATGGAATAGCTGGGATATTATAAATATGTTACTAACACTCTAACATTTGTCCAAAGTAAATGTTGCAAGATGCAGAATCGTGGGACGCCGCTCTGAAAAGGCATAATGAGATTGCACAATAATTTGTAACATCGCTGACTATGCCCGCAAAGGAGGCTAATGTCGTCATCAATTCGTACCAAAAGAGTACATGATTCTTCAAACACCGGCCTAAAAGAAAGGCGCCTCAAGACAACACACATCATCAGAAACTCGTACCAAAAGAGTACGGCCTTCTCAATTATAAGCCTAAAAGAGGGGCGTCACGGGATCACATCTCGTAAAGGAGAGATAGAGTCTCGGGATGCAGTAAGTTCCGGAGGAACAAGGGGGGCCGTTTAGTCACTTAGGAAGTCGGTCACCGGGTTTAGGCGGGCGCGGAGCCTCTACCCCTCTCAGCAGAGATGCTGAGGGTTTAAAAAACCAAAATTTAGCATTCAAAGAAACTATTATTTCATATAAACTCACGGGCTGTTGTAGAATCCTTTCGAACAAACCATCCCCGAGACCTTATCTATTTATTCATAAAGAAGTTTCACTTCAAAAATGTGGTATTTCGTAGATAGCAAATATATGTATTATTTTCCCACGGAATTAATATGAACAGGTTCATACACGTCTGAGACGACACCATTCTAGGTAAGAATATGTTAATATAAAGTGTTTAAAATTATTAGTTTCAGTGTTATTTAATATGTGAATTTCTCCTCTTTATGCCGTTCGATTGATTTTATTGGGTTGTTTCCAAACGGAAATGTTTTATTTCTAATACACGAATTCTTTCTAGTGAACGTATTTTATTGTAACATAAATGTATAGATTATTAGGTTCGTTAGATGTTTATATTACGTAATATTATGCAATTGTTTCCACACTGCTCCTATAAAAGAATTTGAAGTTATTACGATACACAACGGGGTCCTTCATCCATTAGACGAATCATGTGCCAATTCAACGACGTATTACGAATAGTATATATTGTATTTATCGAGATTTAGTCGCATTTATTATTTCTAGTGAGGTTTTTAGTATTGGTTCCAGGCGCCATTATGAGGCGAAAATAGTTCATATTCATAGCCCGACTGCAATAGGTATTTTTGTCGCGTAAGAGGTAGCACTTTTAGAAATATAACTATGTTTTATGTTTCGTCCCTGACGGACAGGATGGTATAGCTGTGGCTATTTAGGTAATATACTTAGTAAATGCAAAGGGCATTAGGTATTTTCAATATAGTATGCGAACCCAAGATGTTAGAAATATTTCAGTTAATACGTATTTTTAGTTAATTTATCGTATAGAACAATTTCTGATAGTATAGAACATTATTTCATATGAAAAGTTGAATTTTAGTAGTAGTAATATTTCTGTATTGAATATTTAATTTTTAACAACTGTATCGCTACATCATATGTTTGAAGTCGACCGGTTGCATCCTGTCGCTCAATCGCGCGCGCTCACATATAAGAATAATGAAATATTTGATAATCCAATATATTGTATTTTGAACGCGACGGTTTGCTACTTACTACCCTTCATTATTTAGTAGGACCCACATTAGGGTCATCTTACATCGTTAGCCGTGAAAAGAATATGATTTACATTGATTTGCAATGGAATGATTTGTATTATAGATTTGCTTCGCCTTATATATTCAACACACACCCCATGGGATGTCTAACTCTGTTGCCGGACCAGGAGCTATACTAAATTATTATTAAAT
>JADDOH010002173.1:0-11204 GCA_016648135.1 Agrypnia vestita
TAGATATAATAATTATATTTGATTGGCAAGTAAACAAAAAAAAATGGATATTTATATCAGTGTACACAGTTGTTATTACCAATGGATTTATAAAGCCTTCAATTTTTTTCGGGCTTTACGGGTTAATCGGTAGATATACTTTCATTTGTGAAAATTATATAGCGAAATTCTAAATATTTCTCTCGTTATAGCTTGGAACAAATTAATTGCCGTCCATCTTAAGTGCTTAGCCAGGCAGCAACGAGTCATGAACTAGTTTGTGAACGCCTGGTGGGCGTTGGCGGACATTGGCCGACATTGGCGCTTGGCCCAAAATGTACCTACTGGGGCCATAAGAACTATGTACCTACGTCATGTTTTAACAATTTACTTTTTAGCGACACTAACAGAATAGATAAAAAATACGTATCTTATTCAAAACTCAGCCCACTATCTAAATTACAAGTTCAGCCTGCTCTAATGACATGCATACATACATTTAGTGTATTCGCCTTGCCTTCCCAGAACGGAGTTATCACATTCCCAAAAGATTGCTTTGAACTCAATAATAAAGCACATGATTTCATTAAAAAATTTTCGAATCTTGACGATGATGACAAACATTTTATTCTTTTTCAAATTTTTGAACGTATATTACATAAAAATATTGTTTCCGGTCCCGTGATCGTACTCTGGGGGATCGTCAATCCCCAGATTAAATGTCCACACCAGATTTCAATGTTTATTTCCACACAATAATTACTGTACTTATGCTTTTATTTTTATATTTTGGGTATTACCATTTATGTGAAATTAAATAGAAAGTATAAGTACCAAATAAATGTACAATATTCATATTCATTTGAGTCGTATATTTCCAGACACCGCTAACTCCAAAGCAATTTACAGCAGGTCAAGTAATATATATACCTTATTGTGTGAGATGCTATTACCTACACTGTTAGATTTTCTAGAAAGTTTGTTTATATTTATTAACAAACTTTATAGAAAAACTTCTTCACACACTTCATTATTTATATTCAGAAACAAATTTAAACATATTCACAGAATTTTGGGAATACGGAGATTTAGACGCGTGTATGCATTTTCTTATATTTATTTTTACATTTTATATATTTTAGTACCTACAGTATTTCTTACAATATTTATAATGTTTTAATTATGTATGGAAAAATAAAAAATTATAAAAAAATGTATTATTGGTGATATTTATAAAGTTTTCATTAATCATTATTAAAAAAAAAAACAAATAATAAAAATAATGCATTTTCAAACTGGTGGGGACGCATTTTTACAGTAACTTTAGATTAATTGAAAAACTCCTAAACTCCCAAAATAATAGAAATTTTTGGAATTTTATGCATTAATAAATGATTTAGCTAACTTTAAAACGTATGTACATTTGTAAAAAAGGCATTATTAAAAAACATATTCAGGGAACTTTTCGTACCCCCTTCGGAGCGTAAGTAATTATTTTATACTTCGGGTAGGGAAGGTTATGAGAAAGTGTATTTAATAACGCAGAATTACATTAACGAAAATGAATCACAATTTCTTAATCTCGCCGGCGTGTTAATCATGGAATTTTCGGTTACCTTCTTGTACTGCATTTGTAATCAAATGTGTTACATGATATTAGTTTCTCTCCTTTGTGAGTTTTATTATGCTTATTCAAAGAAGATTTTGTCTAGCACCTAATTGCAATTCTAGTATTGAATCACACTTATCATCACATAGTATATGACAATTGTTTGATGTTCTTTGATGAATGCTATGAGTAAGCATGTGATCTTTCAAAGAAGATTTTGAAAGGTACTTATATTTACACACGGTACATTATATTGGTTTCTTTCGGGTGTGAATAATCATGTGCTTTTGCAAATCAGTGTTTATAATAAAACAATTATAATCACACCTGGTGCATGACATTGGTTTCTCTCCGGTATGAATAAACATGTTCTCATTCAACTTTGATTTTGAAGTGCACTTATAATCACACATGGGACATGTTATTTAAATATGTATAACCATGTGCTGAATCAATTGAAATTTTGAATAACACGTATAACTACATATAGTACATGACATCATTTTGCTGTGAATAAACATGTGCTTATTCAACATAGCTTGTGAATGGTACTTATACTTATAAAGTACGTGTCATTCCTTTCTCCCTTGTATGAGACGATATGTGTTCTTTCAATCGAAATTTGTAAATTCACTTATAATCACACATGATAGAGGACAATGGTTTCTCTCCGGTGTGAGTACACATGTGCTGATTCATCGTAGATTTAAAATTGCACTTATAATCGCACACGGTACATGATATTGGTTTCTCTTCACTGTGTTTGAGAACGTTCCTCTTCAAAGGAGCTCTACGAGCGGTGCAATGACTGCCCTCGGGAAATGGCGGAGGTTGCTTTGTAGAATTGTGGGTTTCCTGTGTTCCGGGATTGGAAACCGAAGCTAGGGTTCGCGGGACACCACTTTCCTGGAAGACTGGAAGAAAATTTATGACTTATTTTTTGCTCGCATCATGGAACACTACGATACATGCATATTGCAAACATAGTGGTTTGTGTGATATGAAAATGGATTCGATCATGAAAATGGAATACCTGTGCCCTAGCTATATTAGTGAGGGTCACCAGAAAGAGTAGCTAGAAGAGAAATGTTAACAAACCAACATTTATTGTGTTCGAGGGAGAAAAGTGTAAGTTATTACTAACAAAATATAAAATTGACTATTTGCAAACGACGCCGTAATATACACAGAGAATAGTAACAAAATGAAATAGTTATCAAACAATTAAAACTTTACCATATTAACACATAATGAATTTGATCAATTATATTATAATAAATGTATTAACAAAGAGAATGTAAACAGAAATACCCAATGTACAAAACACCATTTTCAAACGACTTGATGTCGTCCCTTTTAACAACTGCCATTTGTTAAATATCACTCGGAAAAGAGTTATTTTAGCTTTCGATTAGTGAGTAGTGACGTCATGGTTTGCACGCATCTGTTGCTTCCTAAAATTTCACTCTAAACGCGTCGGAATAGGAAACACTTTAAAAAAATTACAATAATAAAAAAGTATAAAGAACTGTTGATTTATATAGTCAACAAAAACGATGCACTTTTATTAAATGAAGACATTACAGCAATGCACTACACAAAAAAATCATTAATTTTATAAATTAACTTACCACGAGGAATATCGGCACAATCCTTTTTGACATCTGTGTTACAAGTTATATCTATTTCAGTATAGAGCTCGTCATCTTCCGTTCCCAACTCCGACTCAGACTTGACGGTAAATGTTCCCGCCTCAGATTTGACGGCAGATGTTCCTGACTCGCGGATATCTACTAATAACAATTTAAATTAAGAAACAAACAAAATGGGTTACTTAAGTTTCGTTTTATTAATAAGTAAAATATTTTTAATGTAGTTCTTTTCGCACTACTTCACATAACACAAAACACACAGGTTTTAGGAAATCTACTAGCTATAACCCGTCAAAAATGTCGGTAGGTACTTTTACATGTCAAAAAAAAATGAAGAATTTTTTTATTGAATAAGTACCATGCCGCATAAGAAAATACAGGACTTGATGTACCGGAATATGAAGCGAACCAGGTTATTAATTTTGTCCTAGGGCAATACCGAGATCGAAGCGCCCATGCATCGAAAATCATGCGCCATGTGGTCACAGCCAGAACAGCCCCGGCATGTTCGATCTTTTGTCCGAGGACGAAATATGTGACCTATTGTTTAAAAAAATAACATTGCGACGGACGATCGCCCTTAGGATAGCCCACCATAAAAATAATACGAAACAATGAAATTAGAAACAGAAAAACAGAAAACAGAGAAACAGAAAAATTAGAAAGTTAGGGATGCCGAGGGCATTGGGCATCGCCGAAGACATTAAGAGTGCACGGCCTTTTGTTAGGATGAACAATACGTTCGCACCCTTTTGTTCTGAGGAAACATCTCGGAAGGGTAAAGAACGGTAAACCTTTTCTTGCAGCGGGACGTATATCTCTAACCCCGATTAAACAATAGAAAGAACTGAACTAGAAATTGAGGCAAAGTGGTAATTAATAATATTAATGTATTTCACCCGATTTCTTTCCGGTGTAATATGTACCTAATTAATGATAGCAACTGATACGTTTAATTTAAGTAATGTAATGATAATTTAGATAGCCCATGCCATCTCTGCAGGTGGATGTTACTCGTTTTATATGTAATTTTCTCATTTATTCTGTATTCTATTGTTAAGTACCGAAATGAACGGGACAGTGCAATTTGAAATAATAACGAAATCATCCCGAATTAATCTAACTTGTAGCAAATAATAAAAAATGTATTGATCGTAATAAAAGGAAAATAACTTGATTGTATTATTGCCAACGATGGTGTGTCCAATGTAGGTGAAATTAAATTGATTGTGTGTATAGTTTTTTTTTTACTGTGCTTTTTAAACTGTTAATGTAATATAAGGGGTTTGTCCCGCTAGTTGTTAGTTTGAGCGACTGCTGGAAATAATGTTAATTCATTAGTTTATATTATTTATTAAGGAGAGCGTTAATCTATCAGAGATTATGCAAGCTCTCGATTATGATTTTCCTAATGTTTGATATTGATAACCCAATGTAATAGAATATTATCTCGTGAAAAGATGTAACACAGTTGACGAGATATAAGATTTCAACTTTTTAGTCTTTTGAAATCTGTCTGCAGAATGAATTTTAGAAACATATTTTTACACTAGTTGTAGTATTTGATTTGTAGTTGATTGTTTGTTGTGTTGTTCTCAAAATAGGTATCACTCGATATACCTCGTTTAATATCAAGAGACCGCTTGTGGTTTTTGTAATCGTACGAATTCCTTTCAAGACATAGAGCTGAGGAAAGGAGAGACGAAAAATGTGCACACGGGGCTGAAACAAAATAGTTTAATTAATTGCAAATAAGTAAATGCCGTGTTGGAATAAACATTAATATTACTTTAGATCGAGGCTTTCATTTCTTATGTTTTCATGTATTACACCTAGTTGAATAATGTTAATTTGTGAGTTTTAATTATTTTTAAGAATAATGTTAATTTGTCATTGGTTATTCAATCTCCCAATATTGTGCTTTTTATAATACAAATTTGTAAGTTGTAGGAATATAACCTATTTATAAACATGCAATTATTGTTTTGATTACTCGTTTAAGCAAGATTATTTGTCGGTCTGTTTTAAAATAGTTGTTTTAATCTAGTAATAATAAAACTCAAATAATTAATTTCACTCTTTACGATACACCATTCACTTTTGTATTTGTCCGCTTTAAAAACATAACGAAAATTCTGAAGGTAATTAATTGTAGTAAAGACTTTCGTTATTGGTAGTATTTCAAAATAATTCGCGTTTGGAAAATTTTCAATTGTCTGCCTGGTGGAATGTGGCTTATATAATTTTTTAAGTGTTCTCTATTTTTATTATTTTCTTATATTCTTATACCAGGGGTGGAAGAAAGCTGATTTGATAAGATAATGATTAGTGTAATGAAAGTGCTGAAAAAAAATGTTTTGCATTCAATCCAGCTTACATATTGAATTAAGAATTTTCATTATTTAGGTGTAAATAATGTTACATTAATTAATTTTCGCCAAGTTTTCTTAATGTTTCTTCTAGTAATAAGGTTTAACATAATTTCTTGTAAAAAAATGTAAGAAAGCCTCAATTAGCTTAGTGACTGGTGCATTAGGTTATAAGTACATGTGAGGTTGTATCATTGTTATTTGGCAAATTAGGAGAAGAAATGTAATCTGTGAGATGATTCGTCCACTTTGTAACTTTGTTCTTTTTGTACATTGTGGTAATATAATTTGTAACGGACAGGATGAATGATAGCCCTGAAAAGAGCCTCCTCAAAGAAGATGACATTGCCGAGTTCCATGGTTCGCTGCGGACACCGATCAAGGTGGACCTGTGACGTCATCTTATTCACGGGCGACCGGGCAGGACGCTGGTGCGTCATCACCACCCTGAGGACCGTAAGGACGGGTCCTATGCTTTGATAAATTTGTGAACAAATTTATGTATGAAAATTTATGAAAATAAAATAGCTGTGACATGTTTTAAATTATTACAAATTATTGTAAGAACCTAAATATTGACATATATGAATGTACTTTGTCACAAGTTTATTTTCAATAAACGATAAAATCGCTGTTGCGATAGACCGGGGTGGTGAGTGTAGCCAACTGTATGGCATAAAGACAGATATAAGAAATATTATTGAATATTTCCGAGTGACGGCCAACTGTATGGCGGAAAGACAGATACATGAAATATTATTTCCTACGGCTAACTGTATGGCCTGACAGACAGAATTACGAAATATTGTTTAATATTTCTACATATGTATCCGAGGACAGAGAATTGGTATGCGAAGGAAAAACGGGCTGCAGACCGATTGTTTCCGATAAGTCGCGAAGCCATATCTTGTCAGATCTCGGAGAAATCTACATATAACTAAACAGTGTTTATAGGCTTAGCGACGGGGCTTATCACTAATAAGGTCCCGGGCGCAACAGCCACCGAAAAACGGTATTTGTACCAACAAATACGAGAATTTTCGACCCAAAATTGATTTTCTTATATTTACGAAAAACGAGGGTGTTTTCAATAAAATTGGTATCAAACCATAATATTTTTGCTAAACAAAGCCATTTAGACTAAAATCTGAAAGAAAATCATGTAAATAAAAAAGTAAAATTTTTCACATTTTTTACGTAACCACATCAGCAGTGGTCCAATGTCGATAAGGGTCATTTTTCAGTCAAAACTTTGAAACTGTCTTACAGACGCTACAACAGCCGGATCAACTTAAAATATTTTTTGTTGAATTCCTTGCATAAGAATCTACCCATTTTACATGTTTTTACATACCTACCTTGTCAAGGGCGCACCTGAAAAATAAATGAAAATTAATTTTTTGCGACCCACTTTGAAATATTTATAAATGACTGAAATTTTATTGTACATAACTAAAACTGATATCAAAAGTTACACCCATGTGGGCTCTTTATAAAATGCATTAACAAACATGTATAAACCATAGTTAACAAATTTTATAAATTTAATTGTGAAATTTTCCTGAGCAAATACCGCTGCGATCGGTATATATTTTTTGATAAAAAATTAACTTCGGTCTTGCGGGTCCAGGCAATCACGTCATGCTATAAGCAAGACATAGCACCATGTAAATGACGTGATGAAAACCCCGGGGGGGTGGCGTAAAAATTCTAAATAATTTTTGAATTCTGTAAATAAAACTTTCCGAGCTATTTTTTAGACAATTTCGCGTGCGCGAACGCGCGATAAAAACTCTCTGTGATTGGCTCCCGAAAATAAGCCGGGAGGTATTAAATTTGTGTATAAATTAAACTTCCGTCGGCGTACAGATTCATTCCGTTCTGTGCTTTATACGCCGTCTGGACCACTTCTTCTGACTTTTACTCAACACCTCTGACCTCTGCTCTACCTACTGTTTTTGGATTTTGGAACTTCAACTGGACTACTTGCAACCGGATAATTCACTTGTGAATATTTAGAACAACCACTGTCAGCGGGTTTACGATTACCGCTGTACAGTCTTGGTCTGTTCTACGAGTCAAGTACGGGAGACCTGCGCATCATATCTTCGCGTATTCTGTACGGAACAGTTTGCTTTTATACCCCACAATTAATGAATACCTTTTAACATATTAATGTAACGCTAAAATTCAAACATCAAAAGTCCATAATTTTTAACGGGTTATATTCAGTTAGTTTTCTTACAAATGCTGATTACATATGGTTGACGTGTCTGTTGGTCCAGTAAAAAACTTTCTTAATCCAGTGATCGCTGGTTCGAGCTTTATTTCGGACCAGCAGCACAATTTTTATTGCACAGCTTAATTTGAAAATACTTAAAATATTTAGGAGACACTAGTTCTGTGTGGCATTCACACGCATCTCAAAAAATGTAGTTTCATACATCAGTTAACATTTTGTCGTATAGATTTCAACAGATTGATTTAACAAAATATCTCACATCTCTTGAACATAGTAAATATATGAAAAAATAAAGTATTAAAAAAGTGTAGACTTTGAAAATTATTGCCATTGTTCCATGACTTTACATCTCTTAGGGTAGAACAACTAACGGTAGTATTTGAAGAACAAATTAGCACACACTCGTCCACAGTTTATAACATCCTGGGACTCTTGCTGTTGCTGTGAACTCTGACCTAATGAAGTGTTTATTCATTCTTAAAATACAAATGCATCATTACGCAACCGAAACAGAATTTTTTTAAACGATTTTTAATGTTTACCACCTGAAGTCATTTCTCGTCCGAACCGACTATTTGCGTTCTTAAATTAAATAATTTAAACACGGACGAGGGGCGTGATGGGTCATGAATGTATTCGATTTAGGAAAATGTTTCCATTTTGATTATGAGATCTGAAGACATCCCCTGTCATATAGTTAAACATATAGTTAAAGATCAAAAATAACACAACGTGTCTTCTTCTTCTTCTTGCACTGTCCCAACTCATTGCCTAGGTAGGCTGTTAGGATCGGCTCTTCTCGTTCTCAGGATGTATGTTCTTCGAGAATCTATGAACTGTACCAGTGTATTTACACGAATTATAATATTAAAATATATATTTACAATAATATCAACCGTCCTGATTACTATCTGCGATAAACATTAAGGGGGGGGGTAAGGTTAATTCGTACAAAAAAGGCATATTTTTGTGATTTTTTTATGACGACACAGTTAAAATTTCTTTATTAAAACTAATAGTACATTAAAGTATGACATTCGAAGAATATTGGGTAAAATTTTCTAGAAGAAATATTAAAAAATACGGCAATGGCAGCAATTATTCGGACGTGTCTCGGAAAAAAGTGAATTGCGGTGTTCCTCATAACTTGGTGCTGGATCATCTGAAAACAAAAAATCAAAGTTCACTCGTTAGATAATAGGTTTTCCCAGGTAACGCTGGGAGGTTTTTTGAAATTTCAATTTTTCTTTTTTTTGGAACACTTTGAAGGGAAAAACGCGATTTTTTGCAAAAAAAAAAATCGGCTAATTTGTTATTAAAAAATTTAAATTATTAACAAATTTGAATAAAGTCTCCAGCGTTACCTCGTAAATTATGTACAGAAATAGTGTTCAAAATTTTAAAAGGATCGGTGCAGTAGTTTTGAAGTTATGAGGGACACCGACTTAAAAGTTTTGCACACTGTAAAATTCAAAATAAAACTCGACACTTATTTTATACTGACACATAATCGTCGATGCCATTTTCATACAGCAAAGATCTTTCATCGTCAGCATCTTTTTGTTCTTGTCTACACAAAACTCTTCCAATGCAATAGCACGTCCGGTAGTCCGCAGGTGAGCGCGTCTCTCAGCTGCCCGAGCAGGTATAGAAAATTTGTCTGAGCATCGCTCACATGTTCATAATTTCGTCAATTTTGCTCCGATTGACTTGAAATTTTGACACAATATTGCGATGTTAAACATTCGTTTAAAAAATTAAAAATGAAATGCAAAAAAAAAAAGTTAGAAACCTTACCCCCCCTTAATACTCCTGTTCGTCTTCGTTCACGACAACTATTTTCCACGTAAATAATTATAAAACTAATACCGCTATGAATTTGCCTGTTTCGTGCCATACAGTTTTAAAATTTGTAAAAATAACTTGGATATACTTAACGACACTATCGTACATTTCAAAAAGAGAATTTTACTATTTTACTTAATAGGTATTTTTCCACACATACCCCTCCTCTTAAATCATACACACATTAAAATTCATTCTAACACATTCGCACGCCACCATCCACGCGTACTATAAATATTGTATTTTATGAAACGCCATGTTTATACTAATTATTAATTATCTTAAGTTTGGAAATATTTATCCGATATAGTATGGTACATGTTATTAGTATCTACATTATGTTGAAATTTTGCTATTGTAATCTTTTTTGTACGCATAAAGTGTATTGTAACAATAAATATACAATAAAAATAAATTTTAGAAACTTACCAAAATCTTCAAAATACAGCAAAGTTCGCAAGATGTTTCGCCATCGGGTGATTGCCATCAAAATCATATACATATTTTGTTTTACTGTTTTACACGGACCATAAACCACGGATATATTGTTCTTTCTGTACTGTATACCATATATATAGTTGAATACCCGGCATTGCACCATTACATGGGTATAACTATATTTTATGGCCTCACTCGATTTTCTTAAAAATAAGTATTCTGGCGTGGTTGAGAGCCTGATGTCAAAATTTGGCGGTCGTAAGTATTTAAAAAGTTATTACACTTTAAAGTTTGGAGATTTTCCATACATTTTGACATTTCAATAATTTTATCTATAATATATATGACGCGAACCATAGACAATTTTTCACCAAGATTTTTTATTTGAATTAGACAAATTGAAAAAAATTGCCTTTTCTCAGTATACGGGGGCACATTGTTACGAAAATATACAGTCATATTGATGAAAATATTTTATTTTTCTTTGAATTAGACAAATTGAAAATTTTTGCCTTTTACAGTATACGGGGGCACATCGGTACGAAAATATACATTCATATTGATCAAAATATTTTATTTTTCTTTGAATTAGACAAATTGAAAATTTTTGCCTTTTTCCAGTATACGGGGGCACATCGGTACGAAAATATACATTCATATAGTACCCGGGGGCACAAACACGCGGAACGCTCCCACGACTGTTTTGCCACCAAACCATAACACAACGAGTTAAAACCCTGACGGGCCGTAGCAGGCGAGTACCCGGGGGCACAAACCCGCGGAACGCTCCCACGACTGCTTTGCCACCAAACCATAACACAACGAGTTAAAACCCTGACCGGCCGTAGCAGGCGAGTACCCGGGGGCACAAACCCGCGGAACGCTCCCACGACTGCTTTGCCACCAAACCATAACACAACGAGTTAAAACTCTGACGGGCCGTAGCAGGCGAGTACCCGGGGGCACCAACCCGCGGAACGCTCCCACGACTGCTTTGCCACCAAACCATAACACAACGAGTTAAAACCCTGACGGGCCGTAGCAGGCGAGTACCCGGGGGCACAAACCCG